>JAVQJF010032657.1:0-38512 GCA_036023855.1 Gadopsis marmoratus
TTAACACACACATACTCCCCCCCCCCCACACACACACACACACACACACTTTTAAGCTTGTGTCTCATTAATAAAAGCAATGACTACATGTGTAATATTTTAAGCGGCTCAGCCAAAGAGATTTTCACTTTTCAAACTGTGTGCTGAAAGGCCAAAACTTTATATTTATAAGTGAAGAAATAACAAATGTAATAAGAAAAGGGGAATAAGTCAGGGGAAAAACAAGAACAGATTTTCTTGTAGAAGATTAGATGTTTGGTTCTCTCTTATCCCATTCATCATTTCACAACCCCACAGATTCATCTTGAGACCCCTTTTGGGGAACCCCGACCCCCATGTTGCATTACAGCCTTTACACCTACACACATACTGTACACACACACACGGGAAAATGCTACAACCCTAACATCAAGCCTTTCAATGTTTTTTTAAACCTTTTAAAATAATTTAAAGGTTAACGAGTTTTAATAAATAATCTGTAGCGATGTAGTGAGCTGAAAAGGTCTTGAGAATTGCTGTATCACTGTGTAATTCATCACTGGTTGCAATGGTTGGTTGCATGTCAAAAAAAAACACACTTGGGGGCTGCCGATGCTGTGCAAACTTCCCATGCATCTGTAAGAAACTTCGTTCTTGTCGAACCTCTTCAACATGTGTTTTTTACATTTGGTTCCAGCAGGCAGCAACAAGCTGCCGCGTGTCAAAGCTACGGAGCTGAGAATATCAGAGGAGCTACGCTGTTATCCAGGTGTTAAAGGCGGTTTGTTTGGGGGGCAGGAAGGGGTTCAATTATAAATTTAAATGCACTTTAAACCACTCTAAATAATCCCAGATTAAAACAAAACAAAACAATAGCTAGCTCTTTTCCGACACGCCTTTATTTTGAAGGCGGCACATCGGATCTTCCGGCGTTGTTCCTCCTTCCTGTGACTAGCTTACCGCAGCTTCAGGTTACACCAGTTGAGGTGTTGTCGTCGCTGCCTTCGCCGTTGAGCTGCTCTGCAAGACAGCAGCCTTTCTGGTCGTCTTGAAGGCGCGCCTCCCTTAAAGAAATGACTTTGCTGTCGAGGATTTAGCGAGGTTGTGTTCGTGCCTGCTTGAAGCCACCTGCCCTGAACTGAACCGAGCCGAACCGCTGACTTGGCACCATGAGAAGCAGGAGCAACTCGGGCGTTAAGCTGGACAACTATGCCCGGATGGTGCACGAAACTATCCTGAAGCACCAAGTAAGTGTTTGATCGTGCTTGTTGTCACGTCGACGTAGCAAACTCAACATGCAAATAAAGTTCAGGGGGAAACAGTAGCTGCTTCGCACCTGCAGGCAGGTTATGTTAGCTTGTCCAGTGTTTTCATGCAGTAGGTGGAAGTATTTTATGTGTTGCCCATGTGTTTTCATGCAGTAGGTGGAAGTATTTTATGTGTTGCCCATGTTTTTTCATGAAGTAGGTGAAGAAGTATTTTATGTTTCCATGTGTTTTCATGAAGTAGGTGAAGAAGTATTTTATGTTGTCCAGTGTTTTCATGCAGTAGGTGGAAGTATTTTATGTTGCCCATGTGTTTTCATGAAGTAGGTGAAGAAGTATTTTATGTTGCCATGTGTTTTCATGAAGTAGGTGAAGAAGTATTTTATGTGTTGCCCATGTGTTTTCATGCAGTAGGTGGAAGTATTTTATGTTGCCCATGTGTTTTCATGCAGTAGGTGGAAGTATTTTATGTGTTGCCCATGTGTTTTCATGAAGTAGGTGAAGAAGTATTTTATGTTGCCCAGTGTTGTCATGCAGTAGGTGGAAGTATTTTATGTTGCCCATGTGTTTTCATGCAGTAGTAGGTGGAAGTATTTTATGTTGCCCATGTGTTTCCATGCAGTAGGTGAAGTATTTTATGTTGCCCAGTGTTTTCATGAAGAAGGTGAAGAAGTATTTTATGTTGCCCAGTGTTTTCATGCAGTAGGTGAAGTATTTTATGTTGCCCATGTGTTTTCATGCAGTAGGTGGAAGTATTTTATGTTGCCCATATGTTTTCATGCAGTAGGTGGAAGTATTTTATGTTGCCCAGTGTTTTCATGCAGTAGGTGGGGAAGTATTTTATGTTGCGCAAGGCATCTGCACTCTTTCAAACAGACACACATGTACACATTACGTGTGTGTGTGTGTGTGTGTGTGTGGTCACTGCTGAGTATGTGTATAGACCCTCATTAACATACATCATATGGTCAAAAGTATATTGACAACATTTCCCATCATCTGAACTAAGGGGCCAAATCCATGAATCCCCCAGACAGTCCCACTAAAAAGTCCACATCATGTTGGCAATATATCATAATGCACTCTTTAACACTTACAGTCCACAAACCATAACAACCACATGCCTGACCCCAAACATTATCCTAAACTTAATCTAAACCCTCAAATTAGCCCTTTTAAAAAGTGGTAACCAGACAAAATGTGGTCACTATTAAAAAAAAAAGGTCTAAAACTCAAATTGGTACACATATCTTCTGTCTCTTTCTCCCCTCTGCTGAGTGTTTCCTTAAAACACCAAACAGGATTTTAGTGAATTTGACCACTGCAGGTTGCAAAAACTAGTCAGAAACTGAAGACACGGAAAGAGGAAACCCGGTGAATTAATTCTATACTAGTGGAATAGGCGCTAGGAACGGGGGCAGGGCATGGACTCTCTGTAAAGCTTATTTTACACCCGACTTGTGTGTTTTGGGACAGTGGGAGGAGACACAAACTCCATCCAAAAAGAACTGCATACCGAAATGAAACCCGTGTGCTTCTTTGTGTTGGTTCTGTTTTAGAGTTTCCTTTGTTGTAAAGTTGAAAAAGACACCCAAGAGGTCCCGAGATCCTGGGTGATTTGAGGCACACAAACGTTGGTCCAGAGGTTATCTGGCCTTTACGTTCTGTAGAAACTACTACAACATGGACACGGGCAAACCCGGTGTGAAGTCATCTTCTGAATCTGTCCCAAATGGCAAGCAGCCAGCCTGCAGTTGCATGCAGCTCACTGCTCGGATGGGTCACTGTTCTGGTGGCTGTGGCAGCGAGAGCAGAGAGGCGTGCTGCAGCTGCAAGCCTAGAGTCGTGGATAATGCAGTTGATTAAGAGTGATAAATGTACTGGCAGCAAATCTATCTGTCCGCGCTTGTCTTACTTAATGTCAGATCTGCATTGTGTTGCCGCTCCACAGTCTCCTCCATATGAAGAATAACTACTCTAAAGACATAAATCATGCTCATTGTACTCAAAGCAATGGCTGCCCGGGGCCTTGGCGACGCCTCGCATGTCGGCCTTCTCGCTGGTGTATTTGGGCAGCTCGCCAAGAAGAGACGTTTCTCTCCGCTAGTGATGAAACCTGACATGATGTTGAAAGAGCTGACTGCCACAATGTCTCCGTTAGCTGTAACAAAATGAAAATTTGCAACTTAAACATCAGGGAAAATTGTTATTTAGTGTCTTTTAGGACCAACAGCAGTGACAGAGAGCAAATATCTGTTTTTATATGTTACACAAAGATGACAATTTTATTCCAGTTCCTCTGTTAACTGCATAGTTTGTATCATCTGCATGTGCATTTTGCTGCTGTTGCTCAGACAAGTAGCACCACCCTCTTGCAATGGGGCTTATGGGAAATGTAGTTTTGGGATATGATGTACGTAAATGGTAAATGGACTCTTTCTTATATAGCACTTTGAAATGAAATGATTAGGCAATGAGCAACTACTTCGACGTTGGCTTATAACTATAAAAGTCAGGTCAATTTAATTTATATAGGCCAATATCACACATCGCAAATTTTCAAGTACAGCATGCAACCCCTTCTATCCTTAGACCCTAAATCTGGATACGGTAAGTCAGTTTCTTTTTTTATATACAAAAATCACAGATACCACCTTCTCAAGTGTGAATATTTTATGTTTTTCTTGTGGTCTTGTGAAGGGCATTTGTTCTCTCACATTTTATAGGCTGAACAATCAGTTGAGAAAAGAATCGGCAGATTAACCGATAATGAAAATAATTTGTTTGTCAATGAAACCAAAAATGGGGAAAAGGTGAGTCCCTCAAAGTAATAATAAAACAATATTTAAATTAAAGCCAATAATTAAAAGGCACATTTTGTCTTAATTGATTTAATTAATTCTAACCTGTTTTTAAAATCTCAAAATAAAAATGCAAATTCCTACATGGGTTTTATTAATAACAAAAATATTCACGCCTTTTTTTCTATTGAGCTGCACAGCAGTTCACCTCTGCATTACGCCGTCCAACGCGTCTCGTTAGTTTGTGTTAACTGCTAGACCCTGTGACCTTTGACCTCTCTGTGTGTCTGACAGGATCCAGTGACGGGTCTTCTGCCAGGCAGCACAGATCAGCCGCACTCCTGGGTCAGAGACAACGTTTACAGCATCCTGTCTGTGTGGGCCCTGAGTCTGGCCTACAGGAAGAACGCTGACCGGGACGAGGACAAGGCCAAGGCCTACGAACTGGAGCAGGTGAGGCGTGTGCGTGTCAGGAAAAAGAAGCTCACGGGATCAAGGTTGAGAACTTATGCTTCTTTAATCCCTTAGATGTGTCTTTGGTTCCTTTTCTCAAAAAGTGTACGACTGAATTTAGTTAATACTTTAGCTTCTGTCCGAGTGCAGAGTGTGCAGCTCCTTGGTGCCTCATGTTTCTCTGTGTGAAAATGCTGACATTTAACCATCTCTTCCCTGTAGAGTGTGGTGAAGCTAATGAGAGCTATCCTCCAGTGCATAATGAGGCAGGTATGTTGTCTCAAAGTATTAGTTTAGACATATATGCATCTTATGTCATTTAGTTTTGCATGTTTTGACAAGTCTCTCTTCCTCCCAGCTGGATAAGGTGGAGAAGTTTAAATACAGCAAAAGTACCTCAGACTCGCTCCACGCCAAGTACAACACCAGGACCTGCGCTCCTGTTGTTGGCGACGACCAGTGGGGTCACCTGCAGGTCGACGCCACCTCTCTCTTCCTGTTCTTCCTCGCACAGATGACCGCATCTGGTAAATGTGCAACAAAGACCGCGTAAACGTGGACCCTGCAGTCTTTGCTGTATAAGGGGAAAAACCAGCTCATCCTGAGTGCATTTCTGGGAGATTTCAGCTGTTTGTAGAGTTGAATTTTATGTAAGGTCAAGTGGGGAATCGTTTGCTTTATGTGACCCCCGTTTGAGTGGTTTGCTTCACCTAAAAGCAAAGATCAAGGCTAATTTATTAAGGTAATGTGATGGGAAAAGGGTTAGGTGCGGGAATTTCAAGTAATGAGACAATTATTTTACATTCAGCTACATAAAAATGAAAGGTCTTTTTTTTTTTTTTTTTAGGAAAAGCCTTTCATCAAGAAAACCACAAACATTTGATTTATAAGTCGTGTTTTAGTCTTCATCAATAAATGAGTTAACAATGACTTTGTGAACAGTTTAGTCTAGTTTAAATCCAGCCCAAGTGCGAGCGCTAACAAACTTCTAGTCTACTTTCAGGTTAAAAGTAACTGAAAAATGGCCACAATGATCGAGAATGCCGCCTTTCTTTTGTCTATAAAGGCAAAGAATTTACAGACGTGAAGCATGTTCTCATTTGCAAATTTACTGTGAGAATAAACCAACAAATGCTTTCAAGAAAATAAATAAAGTAGTACTAAACAGAATTTAAAAAAGTGCAGGTCTCGGACGAATCGAACAACAAGGTCTGACAATAAAAAACACACAAGAGGAGATCGGTTTTTTTTTTTAACACAAACACCTTTTTAATGATTGTGCAGGAAAACCATATCTCTTTTTTATGATAGAAAGCAGAGAACAATAAGTGTATTACAGGGTTCATAGAAAGTCTTGAAAGTTTGGAAACATTTTGTTTTCAAGGTTAGGAATGTGCTTGAATTCAAATATACTCTTATTTTTTTTATAAAATGCCTGAGTTGGTGATGCCTGACACAATCACTCATTTATTCCAGAAATCTTTTAAAATGTCAAATGAAATTTATAGTAACAATTAAAGGCTTACAGAGTCTGAAAATCTTTTAGGTGCCTTGAAAGTGCTTGAATTATATTCTTAAAAAGTTGTACAAACCCTGGTATTATTGTTTGTTGTCAGTGATATTTAAACCACTTTCATCGGCTTGTATGCTGCGTTAACTATTTATGTCTTAACTGTTAAATACCTTTTTAATAAGTTGTCTGCTCCTGTCCTTGTTTGGGTGTGTGTGCACCAGGTCTCCATATCGTCTACACCCAAGATGAAGTAGACGTAGTTCAAAATCTCATGTTCTACATTGAGGCGGCTTACAAAGTGGCTGTGAGTGTTTCATTCGTTGTCAAATCTGCCCTCAAACATGTCACCTGAGCTGCTAAATTCCCGGAGCCATTAATGTCACATTAACGCTGCCATTTCCTTCTTTTCTGGTTCCTCGCAGGATTATGGGATGTGGGAAAGAGGAGACAAAACCAACCAGGGTATCACTGAGATAAACGCCAGCTCTATAGGCATGGCCAAGGTCAATACACACACACAGAAATATAGAGTAAAGGAATGTACATGAGATATCAGCAGCCACGCTTGTCTTTCCTTTTTCCTGAGTGTGATATTGTTGTGAGGAGAACAGTGAGGAAGCAGGTGGATGGAGGAGCAAACAGTGCTGAGTGAGAGCAGAGCTTCCCACCACAGAGGCAGAACAGGTGCTCCAGTAAAAATGTCTGGCTCGGTGGAAGGTGTCTGGTCACTGCGACGACCTTTAGATGACCCAGACTCTCCAGACCAGCTCGGGATCAGATGGACTGACTTTGTACTTTGCACTTCCTGATGCCAGTGTAGATAAATGTAATGCCGCTGTCGAGGAACGCTGGGCGACAGCCTCATTTTAAGCTAAACGTTCTCTATGTTATTGAACATTTAAATGGAGTTTTTATAACATGAAAAGGTCTGGTCTCAATCCGTTTAATGCTTTAATTGAAAGAAAACCTGACGAGCATTGTTCTGAAGTTTTCACGTAGCAGGATAATCGCTCTCTCCGGGGCCGAACCCCCCACGCCGTCCTTGGCCGGGGGTGTACAGGAGGTATCGGGTTCTCTGTGGTCTTCCAAGAATGGCTTGTCACTCAGAAATAACGCAGTACTCGCAGTACCCAGTACACACACGCACACAGACACAGAGTTTAATTTAAGACTTTGGGAACAGGCACCACTGCAGGACGTTTCCTGCATCAGTATTTATAAAAGCAAAACAGCATGAATTTATTGTAATATGCACTTTAATGTGCTGTAGTATGATTCACTGCTACTGTGTGTGTGTATATATTCACACTACACATAATACTGTGTTGTATTGTAATACCACACTCTTTTGAGACTAACGTACAGTATTACATCAGACTATATACCTTTTTGTTATTTGGAAAAATAAATAATTACACAAAAAACTATACTGTAAGTTTTTACATTTGATACTTGAGTGTGACCAATATATAAGCAGACCAATTTTATTTTACAGTATTAGTTTATCACGTGGTGTTATATATGCTGGCAGATAACATACAGAGAAACTGCAGTAAGTAAATGTTTCACAGGCTGAATTCTTTTGGATATTTGACAGTTTGATATATTTTTGTTGGATTTCTGTGTTTCCTTGCTGCAGAAATCTGTTTAAATTCTAAAAAATCAAATAGTATGAAGTTTTGCTTAGCCTCTATTTGATACCCTGCTATGCTGTACGCTTTAGCAAGCTGGAATCTGCTTAGTGATTACTTTTGAAACGAATTACATACTATGTTATAAAAACATAATCCCAGGTGCAATACAGCTTTAACCAAACTGTATTTCTTGGTGGAAAATATGTAAACAAGCCAAGCCTTTGTAATTCTATTTTGTGTACTACAGTATGCTACACTGTGTTGAAACCTACAGTATATGTACTGTATGTAAAGTATTGCAGACTGCACCACGCAGCTGTTGCCTTGTTTTCAACGAGGGTCACATGACTGCTGTGTGTCCTCCAGGCAGCTCTGGAGGCTTTGGACGACCTCAACCTGTTTGGCGCAAAAGGCGGACCTGGATCTGTTGTCCATGCCTTGGCTGATGACATACAGCACTGCCAGGTACACACACACACACACACACACACACATTCAAATACATGATATTATTCTAAAGCATCCTCCACTTTCCTGCCTCCCTCATCAGTCCATCCTGACATCGATGTTACCCAGAGCGTCCATCTCTAAAGAGGTGGATGCCGGAGTCCTGGCTATCATCTCGTACCCCGCCTTCGCTGTGGAGGACATGAGCATTGTCAACATGACCAAGGAGGAGATCATCTCTAAACTGCAGGTGCAGAGAGGTTCAGTGAAATAGGAAAAAGGTGTACTTTACATTAAAGAGGAGCTAAGCCTTGCACATGCAAAAGGTGGCAAAGATAGGTGTGTAGAGCTGCAGCTAATGAAATAGGAGGAAACAAAATACTTTTTTTTTATAAAGGATATAGTCTTAACTGTGTCTATAAATCCATAAGAATATTCTCACATGAAACAAACGCATTACATAAAGACTATGAAGCCATATATAATCAACAAATGTGCCTGATAGAGGAGAATGAGGCGACGTCTGATTAAAGTCCAGATGGCCAAAATGTCACTTACATCTCATGCATTTTTACACTGACTGACGTGGCTGCAATGTTGGAATGTTTAAGATGAATTTGTCCCCCCCGCTGACTTCCTTTCTCTCTCTGTGTGTCGGTTCAGGGTCGATACGGCTGCTGCAGGTTTCTCAGAGACGGACACAAAACACCTAAAGAGGTAAACGTTTTAAGTGCAAAAAGACAAATCTGCTTTGTAGAGTGACCAGTCTGTCGTGTGTGGTTATACTGCGAAGCTTCCAGTTATCAGTGTGTGTGAAGTCTGCTGATTTTGAATATTTGTACTCTGCAGAGGGTTACCGAAATTCAGAACGGGGAGTTCTGGCAGAACCTCACCGTGACATTAAGATGGAATAGTAAAGATAGTTTCCAGCAAAAATCCAGCAACAATTTATTTTGTTTTGCAACAATCTGCCCTTCCTCAGTCCGACTCAGAGCTTTCGTGATTTATTTGTGCAGGAGGGTGCAGATCACCTTTCAAATGAAGGAAGCACCTATGAGACCCCCAGCAAGAATCTAAACTCTTAAAGTCGCATGGCACTGAACCCCTATCAGTTTCAGATGTGTAGATTAGTAGCTACAGTAACATGTGACCTTCTCATAGAGAAGACCAGATACGTTTCCCTGCAGGGATCAATATTGTTCAGCAGCAAAGAGTTCTTCTTCTCTCTGATTCTGCCTCTGCCCCCTCTTCTTCGTTCCTCCAGGATCCAAACCGTCTGTACTACGAGTCTGCAGAACTGAAGCTGTTTGAAAACATCGAGTGCGAGTGGCCGCTGTTCTGGACCTACCTCATACTGGACGGCATTTTTATCAACAGCCCTGAGCAGGTCATTTACATCAGTGTGTGTTTCCAAGCATTGCTTCCCTGCATGTCCCATGTGGATATTAACAAGGCAAAATGTTGGACACAACCTCTGTTAACTCATCCAGGTGCAAGAGTACCAGGAGGCTCTGGAGGGCATCCTGATCAAACAGAAAGACGGAATCCGACTGCTGCCAGAGCTCTACAGTGTCCCTCCAGATAAGGTAACGCCTTTTAGGGAACACTGAATCTTTATAAGGTGTTGAGATCCTCATCTTTTAGATCTCTCTGTTCTAACCTGTGTGGGAGGGTTTATATTGTACCTGCTGTGATTTAAGCAACCTTTTTCTACTCCAGCTTCAACGTTGTTTTGTTCCGTTGTCTGTCTAATAAAACAGGTGGAGGAGGAGTATATGAATCCTCACTCTGTGGAGAGGATCCCTATGGGCACATGTCCTCTGAAATGGGGGCAGTCTCTGTACATCCTGGGAAACCTTTTGACTGAGGTGAGCTATCATTTCAGTTGCCAACATATAAAAGGTACTGTAACAGTTTGACATTTTACACTTATTTGCTTTCTGGCAGAGTTAGATTGAGAAGATCGATGCCACGCTCATATCTATTTGCTAAATGTGAAGCTGGAGACAAGGGTCAGTTAGAGCTGCTGGTAGGCAGAGTTTGTTACCTTTGGACAGAACCAGGCTAGCTGTTTCCTCGTTTGCAGTCTTTCTGCTATGCTAAGCAAGCCAACAAACATAAAAGGGGTATCAGTCTCGTCATCTAACCCCCTCAGCAAAAAAGCAAATGACCCAACGACCCAAAATGTCGAGCTATTCTTTTAATATATCAACAACACATTTAAGGTTGTTTGTTTTTCTAGAGCAAGTGTGTGTTTAATACGACTAAAAGAACATTCAATAGACTACAAATCAAGTTTCTCAGTTACTAATAGAAGTAGCATTTAGTCTATACCAGTTATAGTTTGTTTTTTTTTACTTTTTGTTTTTAAATCCTTTTAATTCTTCATTTCGTAAAATGTAAATTTTCTTTGGGCCTTTTTGTATTAAATGCTTTTCCTATATTGTCACTGTTTTTTTTATTTTACTCTGTAAAACCTGTTTTTATTCCTTTTATTATGATTACACTTATTATTCTAATGTTGCCGACTCGGTCGGTCGTCTCTTATGATTCCTCAAAATGTTCCAAGTAAAGTTTATTTATTTTTAAATTTGCTGTAGCTGTCGGATCAGCGAGTCACTTCACTGCCACACCCAACAAACAAATTTTCGGCTCTGACTTTTTAAGCTCTCGCTCATTTTTAAGGGATTTCTCGCCCCCGGAGAAATCGACCCCCTTAACCGACGTTTCTCCACCATCCCCAAGCCTGACGTGGTCGTACAGGGTGAGTTTACGGGACATTTGATGATTAGTGTTGGAATAAACGCAGCAGCAATACGTCATGTTCTCTCTCTCCTCTCGTAGTGTCGATCCTGGCAGAGACTGAGGAGATCAAAGAGCTGCTGTTGAAGAACGGCATCGATGTGGAAACTGTGGCCGACATCCATCCCATCCACGTGCAGCCTTCCAGTGTCCTCAGCCACATCTACGCCAGACTCGGTACAACCTCAGTGGACATTTTCATGTTGTGTTTTTTCTGGGTGAAATGCTTTGGATCAGAAATTACACTTGGCTAACATGCATTTAATCCCTTTCTGTTTATTTCACCTTGTGCCGCTGCAGCCTTTATATTAACTAAACGGCATTCAGTTCAGACTTTCCGTGTTGGAAATGTTACAGAAATGTTGCGAGGCCCAAGTTAGAGAGATTGCCGTCGTGACTTTTACGTAAACGTGACTCGGGCGCCTTTCATACATGGAACTGATACTGTTACTTGCTTCACGTACTGGTGAGTAAAGACCGTGTTGCCATTGAGAGGTAATCCTCCTTGGCCCAGCAGCTGTTGGAGCTAAATTTATAACAGCTGTATCTGCTGAGTGAAGTGAGATTTGCTTAGTTCATTTCAGTGATTCTGAGTCCTTTCTTTAAACATGCGTCAGATGTGAGAAAATGCAACTTTTTGCTGCTCACATCATTCAGAAAAAAAGGGGCAACTGACCATTTTCCCCTTTTCCTGCTGTGTCGCAGGTCGTAACCCGAGGCTGGGTCTGACGGGGCGACCCTACAGGAGAATAGGGGTGCTGGGAACCTCCAAATTCTATATCATCAGAAACACCATGTTCACATTCACACCTCAGGTTAGTAATTAATTTCGTGGCAGTTAATGTCATTCTGTCACGGTTCAACAGCAGGTTTCATGTAAGAATCACAGCTGCCACTACTCGAGTTACTATCATAACAATTACATTAAAGTATGAGAAGGCCTTAAATTATACAACATGTTAAATCCCTGTGTTTCTCCCCCATTAAATCCCTCCAGTTCATCGACCACCAGCAGTTCTACTTGGCGTTGGACAACAAAATGATCGTGGAGATGCTGAGGACAGAAATCGCCTACCTCTCGTGCAGGTGGAGGATGACCGGACGACCCACCGTCACGTTTCCCATTTCACAGACTATGCTGAGTAAGTACAAACACATGCACGCACACACCATGTATCTAGCTAGAAGTTATATAAACATAACACCTTTTTAAAAAGTGCTAAAAAAATGAATTAAGTTCAGTCGTTGAAGTTTCTGCACGTCCAACAGGGTTAACGTTACGCGATGCAACCCGTCTGCTTTGTTGAGAATTAACTAAATGTTGCCGTCTTGTCTTTGTGTTTAGCAGAGTGAACGTATTCCTCATTTTGTGCGTGTGCGTGCGTTTCAGCTGAAGACCGCGAAAACCTGGACCCTGCAGTCTTGGCTACACTGAAGAAGCTACAGGATGGATATTATGGAGGCGCAAGGTGAATTTTACCGGGGTCGTGTCTCGTGTGTTGCTTCTGGGAAGAAAAGAAAATGAGTTGACATTAAGCATTTACACACAAAATATAACATGGATTAGTTTTTAGGGTTGTTTGTTTTTCTTTTAGATAAAACATTTTAAAATTTGTGTAATTTAAGGCAAGAAATATTAAATTAAATCTAAATAAAGTTAAGGGGGTTAGTATTTAACTATTAGATGTCTAAGATAACATTTACAGAAAATAAAAATGAAATAAATGAGAAAAAAGTAAAATAATTAGAAAATATAGCTTTTTTTTGGTGGCTACTCAAAGATTTCTACGTTTCTATGAAAATCATTCAATCAATCATGGACATTTGCTCCATTTCACCCTTCTTCTTTTTCCACGCTCTAAAACAACGGCAAGAAATCAACATGTAGAAATGTTTTTGTATATTATCTTGCCTTTTTTTATGCATCTCTTCAGGCTTCTTTTTTCTTTTTGTCACTGCAAATAAACATCGAATCTGGTGTCGAATCAATTGAACCAAACTTAAGCTTCAGTTAATCACTTTGGCGACGCAGCCAACACCTTTTGTTTCACCACAGGATCGAAGTCCTAGGTTTTGTTGCCACGGTAAAATATGTGCAACATAAAAACACTCTCCTCCTCTTCAGGATCCAGACGGGGAAGCTGTCGGAGTTCTTGACCACTTCCTGTTTCGCTCACCTGAGCTTCCTCGACGGTAAGGGTTCTGGCAGCATGAGCCGCCATGACGAAGAGTATGATGATGCGGGTGACGGCGATGGATACGTGCATGAGTTACGTTATGATGATGGTAAGAAAAAAAGCCAAGATGGAGAGGAATGGTGACACCGGCGATGGGGAAAATAGATTTAAGTTTTTTTTTATAAAGAGTTTACAACTGGCAGTTCTGCGCCTGTTTGTTTTCCATCGTCGGTTTGATCATTCCTGGTGGTATGTGTTCCTAAAATACATACACGGTCATAGACTGTAGTAGTGCATAGAGGCAAAGTAGCTGTGCCTTGCCTGTATGTACTGTTAATGCCATGATTAACCTGCTAAGACACTCAAAACTAAAGTCAAAATCTCTGAATGTTGTTTAATTTCCCATTTTTGCAGTCAATTCCAAAAGCAGCCCTCTCATGTCTTCTAACTATATTTCTCTGTTGTTGATCTAATTCAACTGACCCCATGTTGATATCCAAACAATTAACAGATCTTTTCATATTTATTACCGGTGAATTACCTCATTAGAAAACATCACGTAACCTGTTGCAGATTCTCATTAATCACCACTTCCTGCTTTATCCTGCTGTGCTCATCCTCTCTGAGCCGTTCAGTAAGTGTCGGGTGTTGGTTGTCATGGCTCGAGAAGCTCGTGTTGCGTTTAAAACAGATTTGCAGCTTTACAGTAAAGTTCTGCACTTATTTTTCACCAGCAATGAAGGCATCTGCACGTCTGGCTTAAATTAATATACATGCATGTTTTTAAAATGGCTAATCTAACAGCTGCTGCCTGTTAGTGAATGTATGTGTTAGCATCACTGGCTACACATGATCCTTCTATCACATTTTGCAAGCGTTTTGATGGTGAATTTTATAGGGTCAGTTCCCCTAAAGTCTCATACACAGGTAGCCCCGAGCTTTTTAAACTGCTACTGCTGCCGCCCCAAAACACAGATGGTGAATGGACTTTGTGATGCTGGAAGCACTAAACATTTACATTTAAAATACTTAACAGCATGTCTTTACAGTAATTTTAATAGTATTTTAACCTCTGTACAATATAACTCCTATTGCAAACTACTGACAAGTACTGTTGACAGGAATCCAGCTCTCAGACACAGTCAGTTTTTATCTTAAACTCACCAAATAAAACTACACGCATGGCTAGATACCACCAGGTGTATATGGAAAAATAAGATTTTTGGGGGGGGATCTGGGTGAACAAAAAACGGCATGTTACATGTTATATAACATGTGATAAAATAACACTTTAGATATTTTAATTTTAAATACATTTAGGCACTTTAGTTTAAATGCCAGGGTTCTCTGACTTTGTATGGACCCGTGTGAACACAAAATCCTGGTGGGTTGAATCTATTTGTATTTTCTTTTCTGCTCTCTGTGTCTTGTTATCTCCACCCTCTGCACTTTTGTCCTTCTACTGTCTCCCCATCCTTCTTCGTCCCTCTTTTCTTCTAAATCCTCTCCAGAGGCCGATGACCTCGCCCAGTACCTGGACCACCTGCTGGCTCACGCTGCCCCCAAGAAACCCAAACGGCAGGTCGGAGGTCTGGGGAGGTTCAAGGCCGTGGCCACCAAAACCAAAGAGATGGTGTCTCTGATGAACAAGGCTCAGGACCTCGACGTACACAGTGAGCGGATCCACGTTCTGGGACAAAATGAGACATCCCAAACGCCAATATCATTTTAAGTACCTTCTGATAGACATTAATCTGCCACACACCAGACTGCTTTTTGTTTTATTATGGTTTGTTTGTCCAGATGTCAACATGTACCTGCCGAACAAGCTGTTTCACTCTCCTCAGCCTTCCCTCAACCTGAACCTCCCAGAAGCCTCTGCACCTCAAGGAACTAAGGCGTGTCCTTTTTTAATCTTGATTTATTTATTCTCCGCCGCCGTTCCTCTTTCTACAGGCCATTCTCTTTTTCCCCCTCCAGTCCTTCACTACCTCCTCTGTGATCCTCCAGCTTTAACTTTCCACCTCTGTCCTCCAGGATCCAGAGGTGTCGGTCACAACGGAGAGCTTTATCCCCAGAGATGCCAGCGGAGCCATCGACTACAACGCTTTGGCCCAGGTGCTTAAAGACACACAGAGTCTCCAGGACCAGGCAGATATACTCTACATCCTCTTCAAAGACAAGTGAGACACAATTTCACTCTACTGCATTGTTGCAGAAAACACAATTTCTCTGCTCAGCATCAAGTTCAGACTGTTTTAAACCCTGCAGCGCTTCCGACGAAGTATAATAGAATATGAATTACAGCAGAAATGCCAGCATGAAAAGGGGTCAAATGTTTTTTTTTTTATATACTGTACGATCATCTTGAGGATTCATACCTGAAGTAGACTAAAGGCTCTGAAACTCCACGCAAAGTTAAAACTTTGCCTGCGCAACTGCCATTAGACTGCATGTGCGTGCGTGTTCATCACAGGGGTATGGACTGGGACACTCACCTGCACGGTAAAGGCGCCACGGTGAGATCTCTGCTGAGCGACCTTTATGAGAAGGCAGGTGAGCTCAAACACTGGAGCCTCATCAGGATGATCTCCGGCATGCTGAGGAAGAAGGTGGAGGAGCTCGACTCGGTATGACACACACGCGTGCACATAAACACAGTTTCAGTTACGTTTGCAGGGCAGTCAGTTCAGTACAGGTGAAATAACTGATGTTTGGGGTGTACAGTTATCTGCTCTTCACATATCTTTAAATCCATGTAAAAAGACACACAAACCATCTGCTCTTATGTTTGTGGTGCCGTTATTTCATTTTATAGGATGTTTTCTCTCTTCTGCGCACTTTATATTTCTAAACAGGACTGCATATTGATTTGTCGTTGGTTATTGGTCTATATCTGTATTCTCATCAACAATTAATACCCGGAACATCGTCTGCCTCCTGACTATTTATTCCATTGCACTATTTGTAGTGTTTAAAATTTACAGAAGCACTAGATCTTGTATGTTGTTAGTCATTATAGCTTTATATATATTTATATATACACCTATATAACCTATGTTGTCTGTGTTTTGTGTGTAACATTGAGAGCAAATTAAACCGGAGTCAATTTCCCCATATACGTCCACATACAAGCTGGTTCTGATTCTGGCTTTAACATGTGCCCCCCCTCTTTCACATTTCCCTGCACTCTTTTCTTATTGATTGTGATCTGTCCGTAAGGCCTGCTCTGATTTGCTGGCGCACCAGAAGCACCTGACAGTGGGTCTGCCCCCTGAGCCGAGAGAGAAAACCATCACCGCTCCCATACCTCCGGGCCAGCTGGCCGATCTCATCGACGAGGCCAGCGACAACAACATCAGCGTGGCCATACTCACTCAGGTGAGTCACGTCCTCCACTGTTCACCTGGAAGCGTGTCCTCCTCTTTAACCTCTCCCTCCTCCCCCCTTCAGGAGATCATGGTGTACCTGGCCATGAGCATCAGGACTCAGCCCAGCCTGTTCAGTGAGATGTTCAGGCTTCGCATCGGTCTCATCATCCAGGTCATGGCCACCGAACTGGCCCAGTCACTCAACTGCTCAGGTATGAGCAGGAAAGAGAGGAAGAGGATGATATCTACATCTACTGATTATTTTCTCAATGAATCGATTAATAGTTTATTCGAGAATTGTGAAAAATGTCCAGTCGAGTTTTCAAAGCCCATGGTGACTTTTTCAAGTGTACTGTTTTGTCTGACCAGCAGTCCAAAACCCAAAGATGTTCAGTTTACTGCCAAAGCAGAAGATATTCACATATAAGAAGCTGGAACCAGGGAATATTTTGCTGCAATAACTGGTCAAATGATCATCGTTGGCGTTTAGATTTCCGTTGATGAACTAATCAAATATTAGACTAAAATGCAGGTTATATACACATGTCATTTGTGCTTTTGTGGTCAAATTCAGGACAGAATGAATGTCTCAAAACATGTGGACTCATAACATAACATGCTTCTTTTTACTTCTTTATAGGAAGCATAAAATTATCAGCAAATGTGTCCTAACAGCTCATGCAGCGCATTCAGTTTCACTTGCCTCATGTTTTGCAGAATACCTCCTAAATCTTCTTAGATTTTTGCCAGTATATTACTGAAGGAAGCAAAGAAATTAAGAAAGGAAGGAAAACATTTTTCACCCTGTTAAACTATTCACGGTCATGAAATTAGAAAAACAGTTTTCCAGGCCTGGAAATGGTTTGGAATGAACAGAATGTTAGGGTTAGTAGGCACTAGCAGTTTTCTCATCCGCAGATGCCTGCGCGTTTTATTAATGTTTGGCTTTCAAACGACAAATAAAATACATGGCTCAGGAGCGAGGCAGAGCCTAGACTGTGCCCTATCATCGCTGTTTACCTATTTTAAACTACTTCAATAAAGCTATGTAAAGTGATTAAAAGTCCACAAGTTCCAAAGTATTGGTGTGTGTGTGTATTTGTGTAGGAGAGGAGGCTACAGAGAGTCTGATGAGTCTCAGTCCGTCCGAACTGAAGAATCTCCTTCACCACATCCTCAGTGGGAAAGAGTTTGGAGTGCAGCGCAGCGGTCAGTCCACCAATCCAAACCCTGTATCGCACGCACACTCGATCAGATTCTATTCGTCACTCATATTTGTTTATGTTGCTCCCTCTACAGTTCGAGAGATGGATGCCGGCGTCAGTCCCGCCATCTCTATCCATCAGCTGGGCAACGTGGGCGCCACCAAGAGCGAGCGAGCTGGCATCAGCAAACTGAAGAGCGACATGAAGATGGTAGGACGCCAAACACACTTCTCACTTTATAAATAGTGTGATAGTCGATTAGTATATATTTTCCACACGTTTATCCCAATATTACGTCATATATTTTATTTTATTTCTGTTGTAGGAGTTTCAGCAAAAAACTATCCTGATTTAAAATAAAAATGAACAAAAATGTCTTTAAAAGCTGCAAGAAACAAAAAAGCGTTAAACTATTTATCACCAAACAGATAGATTTATCACCACACAGATAAACAGAGTGTTGGTACCAATTAAATCTCTCAAAGTGCCGTTGACATAAAAATGATGATTCTGATGAAGAAGACATGGGAGGATCTGATTTTGAAAATAATGTGCTTTTTGGCAAACTGACTTTTGTCTTTTTGCAGCTGGAACACAGGTTGTCTCTGACGGATCCCGTAAAGGTGATGGCGATTGCGGTGATAGTTGATGTTGAATCAGATTAGGTGGTAATTCACCCAGCTAATTTTGGAGAAATGAAAGGGAGAATTGTGGACGTAATAAAAAAACCAACTGTGATGCCGATTGTTGATAAATTGAGGAGGTTGATTTTTGCTCCTGAAAAATGATCAATAGCGTGAAATTAATTAAATGTTGATGTCGATCTTCAGTTCTAAATAAATCACTAGAGCTGCTGGTTCCCAACTTGGTTTGTGCTGCAGGCGGAGCACAGGTTGTCCTTGACGGATCTATTTAAGGTGACGATCACATGAAGGAATATTAAACCTGTTTCATCAGTTACTAATGAATGAAGTAGGTGATAATTCACCTTCCATGTAAACATCGCCGATCATAGCTGTCACTAATGAAATGTGCACCAGAGCTTTCAGCTGCATCACACTGCCTTCATCATCAGATGGAGTATGCTCAGTTGCGGACTTCTCGCGGCTGACAAAACGATCTTGAGGTTCACTTGCTCGCCTTTGACTTGAGTTCCTTTTTCCAAAGTCCAGAGGATGAACTGAGAAGCTCAACGTGGAAGAAACATTTGAACATGTATAGTTGGCCAGTGAGCAAACTCCATCTGCTGATTAAGCAAGTAAGAGGACCTTCAGTTGAGATGGTTTTGTTTTGAATTGTCCGTCTCACTTTCATAACGCTGCTTGTTTTGTCTTTGTTTTGATCCAGGAACCCCGGTTGTCTCTGATAGATCCAGTAGTGGAGGTGATGATGATGTTGAGAGGAGTTAATTTACCTGGCTGCGTGGCAGCGAATTGGTTTAATTGACCGAGGACGTTATTAATGCGTCTCTGACTCTGCTGTCAGTGTTTTGAACATTGTACTTCACCGTGTTTCCTCTGTTGCAGACGGACCGCAGGGTGTCTTTCAGTGACTCAGTTAAGGTGATGATGATGATGATCAAAAATGAGAATCTGTAGGAAGCGAGGGACAGTTAGATGCTGAAATTTGATTAATCAGTAAATAATAATTAATTTTGATTTGATTTAATTCAATCAATTTAATAATTAAGTTAATTTTCACCTCCTGCAGACGCGGAGGGTTCACGGGTTGTTTTTGACAGAGCTGATCAAAGTGATGATGATAATGGTGATGACGCTTTTGAGCTGATCCATAACGGTTTCATACGCACAAGTGTTTGTAAGCCTTGAAAAACAGTGTGGATGTTGTTATGACGATGGTGTTAATGAGCTGAATTAACATTTTGTGCACTCACTCGCACATGACGACAATGCTGAAACAGACGTGTGGTGTTCTTGGATTTGGGTAGAAAGTTGAAGTCGTTGACGCAGAGTGGATTTTTTTTTTTTGTCTTCATTTCAGCTGGACCAGTCACTGACGTCCCCTCGCCAGGTGACAATAATGGGTGTTAAGTCATCTAAAATAATTAACATGAACTAAACTAAAAGTAATGGAGCGATTAACACTCTATCTTGAGGCTGCTAATTTTCAGTCTAGCAGGGCTGCAACTTTAATTTCTTTTTTTTAATATTAAAAATATGATTTAATTTCATGCTTACAATCTTCTACCAACAACTTTAGTTATTTATTGTTAGTAGAGCTGCAACTAATGATTGTTTTTTTTTTCTCCATTCTGCTCACAAATGCTATTTTTATCCAAGCAACAGTCCAAAACCCAAATGCATCCAATTTCTTTTCCTTTAAGTCGAAGAAGAGTTTGGCATTTCTGCTCGACAAATAATTAAAACAAGTTTCCAAAATTGTTGCCAAAGAGTTTTTTCGGTCAATCGGCTAATTGGTAAATAGTTTCAGATGTAATTTTGATTTATTTCAAATTAAATATTTCAGATGGAATTGAATTGTATTTGAATATATTGCTGTGATTGTGATGAAATGTCCCAAAAATGTATTGAGGAAAAAATAAATAAAAACAGTAAATTAATCACTTTATATACTCATTATCTAACCTAATTTCTCTCATTTCATGCACGCTGTGACTCTGTTTAGCAATGCTTTGTTAATTTTGTGCATCTTTTTTTGTCCCCTCCTTCTGTTCTGTTTCTGCACCTCAGGGCGTGCGATCTCAGTCTCTGGACATAGAAAACTTTGAATCTGGGGTAAAGATTTGCCTGTTAAGCTGATATTTCTGACATTTCCAAGTTTCCGCTTTTATGCACTTGATCTAATGCAGTTCAATGCAAGCCAGCAACGTCATCACTGAGTCGCTAGTCTGCAGGATTGCTTTATGCCTCGGAAGAGGAAGAGGGCGCTGTTCTCCTTCAAATAACCAAGCTTTTGAATCACTGTTTGTCGTTGTGGTCATTCAGAGGTACAGGCTGCTTTCCATGGAATCTCTGGACATTCCGGAGTGCATTCCAGTTGCTAAGGATACCAGACATGGCCAATGGCTGCGCAGGAGGCGTCTGGACGGATCGCTGAACCGAGTCCCTGTTGGCTTCTACCAGAAAGTCTGGAAAATCCTGCAGAAGGTCAGTCTACACACTGCTGCAAGAGTCCTGGTTCTGAGTCTTATACTGTTGTTTAAGTTTTGTTTTTTTAAATCATATTTGGAATAAAGTGTTGACATGGATCATGAAGTACCTGGTTTCTTCATATATCCCTGTATAGATGATCATAACAGTATCCAGGTTTCTGATCGACGGCCTGCAGGTGGATCTTGATTTTTCACCATCTCAGCTGCTATTTTCTGTACCAACAAACAATGATCAGAAACTTGGCCAGATACCTGTCACAGTGTCCTGGTTTATTGGAGTACTTTTAGGTACCGTGTCCCAAGTTTCTGAAACCAGGATATGATGTGTACACCAGAAACGCATAACCAGATGTACAAAGGCCTGCAGTAAAACTCATAAAAGGGTCGGAAAGAAGACTTGCAGTGTGCACAGATTGAGTAATACTAGAATTTATGTACAAAAAAAACAAACTTTAAGCTAAATGATTTGTAAACTGGTGCTTTTAAGGTAATAACATTTCTGTGTCCATACAAATACATTGTCTTCTAGTGCCACGGTTTGTCCATAGAAGGGTTTGTCCTTCCTTCTTCCACCACCAGAGAGGTAAGAGATCCAGGTTTTGTTAACTTTTATATCTTGGGGTTCAATAGCTTTTTTTTTTAATCAAATCTCAATCCCTTTCGAGTCTCTTGTCAAATTAATTTCAATTAATGACACATTTTTATTAGTATTTTTTTAAAAGAACTCAATAAAGGTTTTGACAGATGGATACACTTGCACAGCCAATCGGAAGTTATTATTGTTTCCCATAATACATGATCAGTTACAGTCAAAGCAGCACAGGAGTGAAACCTGTTTACTGAATTCTATCAAGATGTACACGTTGCATGTTTAGGGACACGAATTAAAATCCGTATTAACCCACCACAGGATGTGTTCTGCCAAATGAAAGACGTCTGGCAATATGCTATAGTCAAATGTATATTTTTATCTTCCCTATATCCCTCTCCAGATGACACCAGGGGAGATCAAGTTCTCCGTCCACGTGGAGACGGTCCTGAATCGGGTGCCTCAGCCTGAGTACCGACAGCTGCTGGTGGAGGCCATCCTGGTGCTCACCATGCTGGCTGACGTGGAGATCCCAAGCATCGGCTCCATCATCCATGTGGAGAAGATCGTCCACGTTGCCAACGACATGTTCTACAAGGATCAGGTGAGCAGGCCATCAGACGACGCAACCCCTCAAATCCGGTAATGATATCTTTGTGATGAAGTAAGTCAGGATTTTCTTCTCCTCGTCTCCTCCAGAGGGACCTGGGAGCAGAGGAGCACGTCCTGGAGAGAGACCCGTCCACCGGAGTGTGCAGGCTGCTGTACGACAGCGCCCCCAGTGGCCGCTTCGGCAGCATGACCTACCTCACCAAGGCTGTGGCGGCGTATGTGGAGGACTTCCTGCCCAGCGGGTCATGTGCTGTGCAGTGAGAGGGCGACCCGTTGAAACCAGACTAGAGGCGAAACCACTCAGAAAATGAAAACAAGTTTAAGCTAAACATTTTTCAATAGTACAGTAAATGAATAGTATACATAAATAGGACGCGTTGTATATTGTCACGATGTGTGTTAGTGCAGAGTTTAACAGAATCACTGATAGAAACATGTTGGTTTGTTTTATTTAGGTAAAAAACGATCATCTGATCAAACTTTTAACAGCAGACTCACATGAATTGTGATACATGTCGAAAAAATCCGTCCTTTTTAGATCAAAACAGATTAACTATTTGTGCCTATTGTGACTATTTGATGCAAACCTTTAAACACAGGTCACACATGTATACTTTGATTTTGAAAACACTGCGGGTAATAGACGTTACTCAAACAGAAGTTATTAGTGCATTTGCTGGGGACTATTTTCAGCAGCGGATTAATACACATTTGGTGCTCTAGTGCAGGGCTCGTACAAAGTCTTGAACATTTGGAAAATGCTTAATTTTAACTGTTGACTTTGATTATATAGTCATTGGGGGGGGGGGAAGCTTGATTTTCAAAATAATGTGTTTCGTCGTCGACACGCTCACTCATGGAAACCAAAAATCTTTTTTAATATTTGAAATGAAGCGATCCCGCCGTCCTGTTTGTTTTTTCGTTGCAGTTTGTAGGTTGGTTAAGGTACCTTGAAAGTGCTTGAAATTTACACTTACAACGCTGTACGAACCCTTTAGTGAGTATTAACTGCAGTGCCCATGTTCATCTTCGTGAATGAACGTGTGCAACATGTTTTTGAACATCAATGGTGCTCTATGGCACACAGGAATAAGTTATATCTGGATTTGAATACAATACTTTTGTTTTTGGTCTTTTAATGTGATTTAATGACAATAAAAAAAATATAGTCTAGTTGTTCCTAATTTATTACCATACATATGCTTTGTATGACTACTAAAACTCATGTCACTTTACCTCCTACATGCTGTATGATGATATAATGACAAATATGAGATAATCTATTTATTATACATCTCTTAAATGACAGTTAATGGAAGCTAAAATGGATGTCAGGAGTGTCTTAAAGAGGACACTTTCTTCAAGGCCTTAACTTTGTTGCACTTAAAATGGTATGTGTGTGAGTGAAACTACGGTTTTATTTTTAACTATGCAAAAATAGCAGGCGTAGAGATTGTGTGGTAATTAAAACCTTGATTTTTTTTTTAACACAAAGAACTTTTATTGTGTTGACTTGTTGGAAATAAAAGCTTTCTCAGCGTGCAGTGTACTTTGAATGCAGTGATTTCTAATTCAGCTTAATACGATGCAATTCAGATTTCTGTCCTCTTAAGAAGAGAAGTGCCTCAAGTTACTATTGAACTGTCATTTTGTTGTTTTAGCGTACTTGCAGTACAACTCATGGCCATGTTCTCACATCTGTTGTTTTACATTTTTATGGACACATTTAATCTTTAACTGATTTCAGGATTCAGTGTCAAGATCTTACAGTGAATACATTGATAATATGTTCTAACTTGAGATATTGGTGTAGTGCCTCCTGGTTAACTACAATTACAGACCGATAGATTGCTTATTTTGTGATGTGACAAAACGATCATGGCGGAATGAGAGTGAATCACTTCTCTACATAATATTAATGTCTAATGTCCACTGAACAACTGTTGTGATGTTTGTTGTTGTTTTTGAAGCTAATTCTGTAATAAAACTGAGAAAATAGTTTGTTCCTGAACATTTCTTATCTAACCTGACGCTGCTTCACAACAACTCTATCCTACTTATTCTCTATTAGTCTATTCACGAGTTGCCTGACAAAACAGTCCCACTTACGAGCCTTTGTGCAGAACTTTCAACCGTATCGTGTGGCCTTCATCAGCGGATGGCTCACTTTTCATGGCTCTGAGAAGCTGGTGTGAATGAACCATGCTGGCTTAACGGTGTTTGAAAGCTCCAGAGAAAGCTAGTAAGAGGACTTGAAGTTATTTTTGTCAAATTATCGTTTCCAAGGTCAACAGTAAACATTTTATGCGTGATTATTTCATTTAAAATAAATCAAAATTTGCAGTTATCACTTATTTATTTGTCCATCTAGGCTGAAATTTGACAATACTTCTTCTTTCACCTGTCGACGGTAGTTTTTGATGTTTTTAACCCTTCTTCAGAACTCAAAATAGTCTCAAACCCTCCTCTAATGTAAACTGAAGCCTTCATCCACAGCTGATATTGGAAGAAGGAGGTCTGACAATCATCACTGAGGATTAAAATGTGCCCTTTGCAGATGGGTTAAGGCGTCCAGCAGGTGGCACTACGTGTTCGAGTGTCATCATGACTTCATGGCTCCAGGTCAGGGACATTCTCCATATTTTATCTGCTCTATGAAGAGCTTTTACAACAATACCATGAATGTTCAGTGAGAGACATGCTTTGTCTTTTCTTGCATTTGTCTGATGTGTTGCGCAGAGAATCCTACGTATTTCCAAAACACTGCCACTCTGCAAGGTTTTCCAGCTTTTGTGCCGGCCTGCAAATCATTTTGACTTTTAAACTTTCTGTAACATGGTATATAATATCTAAAATATTTCAATCTGTAGTCTGTCCAAGTGTTATATTTGCTGTCCTCCGGTCTGTCTTTATAGTGAGCTAGCTTTCTTGCAGGAATTGTAAAGCTTAATCTGTTCTTATCTTAGTCCATTGCTGTTGTGTTCCGCCTCAGTGTAAAGCTACAAGATGGATGCTTTGGTTAAAAGTATTTTCCCCCTTCTTTGATAGTGGACAGTAGAGAGGTCACCAGTTATAAAGGGAGATAGAGGAGGGAAAACATGCAACAAAGGCCAGACTCAAAAGATATTTTACTGCAAGCATAGAGAGGGAGATGGTGGAGAACTAAATGTCACCTTAAACAAGCAAGAAAAGATGCATTATATTATTAATAAGAAAAATTCAAAGCAACTTGTATATAATAAAAGAAGAGCCAGCTGTCTTGGATCAGAGAGACTCATTTTTATTTATTCTCTGGAGAAAATTGTCAAATCGAAACATAGTTGGAGCTCATGTCCTCCTCAACTTGAGTCTCCAAAACATAGTTGAAAACAGAGTGGGGATGTTACTCAAGGCCTGGAACAGCTAGAACGGAATATTAAGGCTCTACGATTACCTCCTTAAAACTTCACGGGGGGGGGGTTTTCCGTTTGAGTCTGACATGCATGTTTGAATGTCAGCAGAGGGCTCTGCGATCCGGGGGTGGACTGGCTCCGCACGCTCGGGGCCGTAGCCGAGATTTTAGAAATATTGGTGCGAGCGAGTCCCAACTAACCCCCTTCCAACCACCTCGCTAAATGTTTTATTACAAGCCTAAAAAATGCTGACATATTTTGTCTACCTACATGATGTGTCAAATATTTATTTTTGTCTGAAACTGTCACATTTAACCCTGAAGGGCAACACAAGGCTAGCTACTGCCATGTTTTCTGTGTAATATGCAGATGTATGTTTTAATCTTTGTGATAAATGTCTTCTTCAAACATTGTAGTACTATAACTACAATTGCTTCTACTAATATATTAATAATAAGCCAATAAAACATAAGGAGTGTCAGAGGTATTTTAAAGCTTTTTAGTGTTTAATATTTACTGATGATGATCAAAATACAATTTATATACAAGTTTAAAGTAAAACTAAGCGTCTGCAGCCATGCTAGAAGCTCCGTGAGGCTGTAAAGTTGTACTTTAAGCTAAATGCTAACGCCAGCATGCTAACACTCTATGGCTATGGCTATGCTAACATGCTGATGTTTACCAGGTTCACCATCTTAGTTAGTGTTGTAGCGTTAGCATGCTAACATTAGCTAACTGGACTATTATATCATTCAAAAAGGTGTACTTGAAAACCAGGGTTTGTATCTGTAAGCTTAGTTTAGCAAACTCTTGTTTTCCAAATTTACAAGTCTATAAAACTACGGTTACAGGTGCACAAGTACACCTTTTTGAATGATATAATATTCCATAGGTAAGCACAAAGTACATCTTAGATGTGCAGGTGTTTGGTGATAAATTAAAATTAAAATTTTAACTATTACACCTTCTATTATATGAAGCAGTTCATTCAATAGTTGTCAAGAGCTAAAATGGCTATAAATGCATGCTTTGGGTGTAATAAAGTGGGATCTAGGTTTAAAATCAATACACAAGCTTAAGTCAAACAGCTTCAATGGAGAAAAAGTGAAGTTACATCGTGTTAAACTTTGAAACGTGGTGGAAAGAGTTCAAAGGTTACTGATGTGAAACAGAGACAAAAATACATGACCCGGGTTATATACATCTGAAAAAGCAAACAGACGGGAATAAACACAGACAGAGACACTGCGTAGGCCTGAAAACATTGACTTCTGACACTGAACATGAGCACACACACACCCTGATCACACAAAGTTAAACTAAAATAAAAAATATCTTCAGCTGTTGGATCAAAAAATGATCCAAATGTAAAACAGATATGACCTAGTTTGCAGTCAGCAGAACACAAACAGTGTCATAAATCTGCTAATTTATCAGATTTGTCACGACTCATTGGCATGTGGTGCTTTGACAGCTTTTATGTAAAACATTCTTCTTTTTTTTTTTTCTCATTTCATTTATTCGCTCTGTTTCAGGCATCCATCGAGCATGTACAGTACAGTACAGTAAATTATGTGATCAAGAAGTCAAACCACATGTGCTTGAAGTCTGATTCCAAAACACTTGACGCTTGATGGATTACACCTGTAATGCCAGTAATTAGCGCTAGCTGGCGCCGTAGCACTTGGCTATAGTTTCCCCAACAGATATTTCCGTTAAGTCTGGCAGAATCATTTAGAGGTTTAAAGTGATTGTGCATGATAAACAGAACATTTGGGACAGCGTGACACTCACCGACAGCCTTCCTGCCTCTCCCTGTCACTCGCCAAAATATCATCATCGCCACCATACGTCTATTAAAAGACCACAGTGTACGCTTTCATACACAGTGACAAGTTGGCTGACACCGTTTGTATGAAGAACACTGTGTTCAAGGAAAGAATGCCAGATGACTCCTGCCCAGACAACATTACATGTCCAAGTTGGACATCAGGCCATGGGAGCTTGAACTTTTGACAATATCAAGCGGAGCAACAGTAAACACATTTTTAAAACGGCACTGATATGACACCAGTTGCTTAGCTTGTTAGCTTGTCTAATTAAAGGCTTTGATTTGGATTCATAAATGTACCCCAGTGCACGTGCTTGGGTGGTTTATGCCTCATACTGCACCTATATAGCCAAACGTGTGTGGACGCCCCAACAATACAACCACCTATTCGCTGCATTTAGGAGCCTGGCTGCAGGGATTTGCTCATATTCAGCCCACAAGAGTGAGCGTGAGGCCGGCTGCCTTCTGATTCGTCCCGTAAGTGCTGGATAAGGGAGTTGAGGTCGCGGCTCTGTGAGGGCCAGTCAAGTTCGTTTAGCTCTAAAAGAGAAGAAAGCACACACAGAAAACAAAACAAAATATGTTCAACGAATATCTGTGCATGAAAACTTTGGTATGGTTATGGTCTCCATCCATACATTCATTTTCTGCAGCTTAGCAAGCTATGCAAGGTAGTCCAGACGTGACGGGACTCCAATCAGACATCCACCACCTCCACCCGCAGGAACCTCCAATATGGATGTAATGTGTGGGAATACTGGGTTGGTTCTTTCACACAAAACTGGGGAAAACATTTCTTCATGTATCTGGCGTTGGGCACAGGGTTATTGCCCCAAACTGTTGCCACAAAGTTAGAAGCGGAATATTGTCTAACATAGCATTATATGCTGTTAACTAAGTGGAACTAAGCAATCTCAGACCAAAGGTTCACATATAGCTACATCTGATCTTTTTGTCGTGGCCTCTCATCTCGTTTGGCCTTCGGTTTTTCCATCCTCACGTTAACTTCCCCTCCTTTTTTGTTCTTTTGTTTTGTCCCAATTCAAAGTGAGTTACATGAACCGAAGCCTTCAATTAATTACAGTTTTTTGATTTAATTGAGTCTCAGGTCTGACGAGGAAATGTCTGACATGTCGACTCCTCGCAAGTGTCTGTCACATGCAGACGTGAACACCTGTGCGCACACTAAACAGACACGTGTGAATGCACATTTCTGATGACTCTGCACATTCTCATATGAGGTGGGATAACCCAGGAGGCATTATTCTTGTTGCAGCCGCATGATTTACAGCCCTTTCTCTAACGCGCACACACACACACACACACACACACTAACTTGGCTCCTCTCTGCAGTTGTGAAAGACAGAAAACATCTGAACGGCAGAAGCTGTGCGATGGCTGTGCAGATGTATTAAACGAGTCGCAGTGGTTTCAGATTAGCGTTGGCTGCAGCCAAGCAGGAACAACATGCGAACATCTAGGTGAGATCTGCTGAGCAAGCGGCCCAGCGTATTTATACAAAGTCTTGTTTCCAGGCGGCTTTTGTGCTGCTTTTCCACAAAACAGTGCAGGGGACGGTTCCTGTGCTGTTTGAAGTGGATTAAGGAAAGAAAGAAGAAGGGAAAACGTGATCTACAGAGGTGTATATATGGCATTAAAAGCCATAGAAAAGTAATTAAAAAAACAATATTCCTTGAAATAGTTTATAACGTCCATTTATTTAATTCCCGACTGAGAATTATTATATTTGGGCTTTTTGTTTATTTTGAATTTATCTCATTTATGTAACTCTACTTGTAATATTCTTCCTCTCTTTAGGGCAACAGACAGACGAGATCTCTGTAAATTTCTGGGATTGTCTTCTGCCATTAGTTACAAATGATACACCAAAACCAGACTGAAAATAATGCTGTTTCCCTTTCACTTTTTTGACTCAGTGTCCACTCGCTGGTGTTAAAGCTGGCCTGCTGGAGCTTTAACTGCATCCCATGGTCCTCCTCGGTGGATAGACCCACAGGCGGGGTCAGAAGGTTTCGGTCTTTTTATGCTATTTGTTGACACACAGGCGTTTCTTTCAAATGATTATTATTGTCCAAACATTCATGCAGCAAGGATGAATGTAAACCTCTTGCAGATGTGATACTAATTAAACAAGCATATAAAACCAGTTATGTGCTTCGACATAAATGATTTCTACAACCTAAATTTGAAACGAGTCAGCGATGCATTCAATTCTTTATTTCAATGCTTTTATTCCACTTTTTCCTCCAGGCCTTCGTTCGACATGTAAGCAATACAGTACATATAGTAGGCGGAACACAGTACAAAGATAAATTGGGTTTAAAAGTGCAATCCTACTCAAACATTTCTCAAACATGCTGAGTGTACAAAATGTCAGCAACCACCTGCTCTGTGCGTGAAGTAAACTATGCAGGCGAGTCAAAGCGGAATTTGAGGAGATGGATGTGGAAAAAACCAAAACACAAACAAGGTTGTGCAGGTCGTAATTCTGAATCTGCCTATAATATTTGCACACTCGGCCAAGATATTTCTTAAGTCAGTTGGTTACAAATTTCATTTTAATTGACTGAGCGAGTAGATGTTTAAAACATCCCACTGTGGGAAAAAAAAGAATCCAATCAGGTTGATCGATTATTCCGAAACGAACCATTAACATATCAAAAACAACTATATATTTAAAAGAATCCAATCAGGTTGATCGATTATTCCAAAATGAACCATTAAAATATCAAAAACAACTATATATTTAAAAAAAAAAGAAAAAAGACATGCTAAATAAAATGATGTAAATGGGTGCATTTGTGACATTTTAAACAAGTGATCAAATAAATAAAATATCAAAGAATCACTGCGTTACACCAAATCAACGTGCATTCGTTTACATAGGTTATGAATAATGCTGACTGTGTTCGAAATGATTTGCTTGCGGTCCAATAACTTCTGAACTCTGCAGAGGAATTTGTGCCCAAAGAAAAATGTAAAAACACACGAAGATGTTGAAATGCTGAGGGTGCTCGAGCATTGCATCAATATCTTGTAACCTCTGCTCCTTCTCGTTTAGCTTTAAATTATCTTTTCGCTTTGCCCTTTTCCCTACTTTGCTTCATCCATCTTTGTCCTCTCTTAAACAACTTCTTCTGACAGCCGTGATCCCGGCGTGTCAGGCGCCTGATCTTCCGTTTTAAATCGTGTTTGGATGCTTTGTTTCGGGGGAAAACAAGTTAACAAGTTAAAACATTGCTTCAATTTTTGGCCAGACCATGGCCAAACTCCCTGCTCCCTCCGCCGTTATCTGACACAGAAGGAACACGACAGATAAAGAGTCTCGTTGCTAAAAAGAAATATCTGGGATACCTTCATGAAGTCACCAGTTCAGCCATGAGGATGCAAAAAAAATACATGTCTGTGTCTGGAGACAGATTTGGGCTCAAAGGTTGCACAGCTATATTTAAAAAATATTTTAACTTTCGGTCCGTAGATGTAGGAAACAAGTATTTTTAGTTGGTTCAACCCTTGTTGAGAACCAGGAAATGGTTTCACACTTCAAGTATAAAAGGCTAAATTTCTCCCTTCTTACATTTTTCTACTCGCCCACCTCCTACTATCTTAATTTAATTTAAATCTTATTTTTGCCTTTTGAAATATATCAATTCAAATATATGATTCCCCCCTCCGACATGCCTTTGGTTGGATGACCACCTGCTGCATTAATTCATATAAACATTTAGATATCATCAGAAATGTATTGGAACATATAAATACAAAACTGATTTTTCTTTTTTATCCAGTTATGATTGGCCCTCATAAGGATTTTGGCTGTGCAGTAACACGCTGGTGGTGTCCTGGGATGTCTAGTAGTTCACGGTCTCTGAGGGGGCGCGGTGGCTGGTGGAGCAGTGTCCCGCCCTAAAGACATGACAAGAAAAGAAGAAAGACCCAGAAGAATCAGTAAGTTCATCATTCTCACTAAGTCCATTACTGAGGCTGAAAGAGGTCTGTTTATTTTTTGACAGTTATTCCAGAAAGACTGTGTAGTTTGGTAAAAGTGTTCGACTGGTTCATTTCTACAATTAATTAATTGCGGTGCAAAATGTGAAATTTGTTTGCAGGGAAGCAAACAGTTCAACGGATATAGAATAACCTTTTCAATAATACATGAATAATGAATTAATATTTGCTTGGTTTCTGGAAATTAACACAACTAACTGAACTCCGATTAAAATAACTTTCCCGGATCTATATTCCCTATAATTAGTGCCAAATATTTTTTATCTTCAGAACTTTTCAGGTGTAAATAATGACAGAATTATTAAACTACAGAATACAGAATAGTTTAGCATAGTACACCTGACAGATTTGTCATACACGCTAACTCAAAGCGAAAGAAACCCAAAGTTTCATAAGCATCATACATTGTAAAACAGCACATTTGGATTTAGCGAGTTTCTGATTAGCTTACTTCCACTTTTTGTGTCAGTATTTCTGTTAAGTATGTTAAGCATTTTTGTATGTAAGACTGAATAGAAGTAAAATTGAGATAAAGGAATTAAGCTAGCTGCCTAGCCTCGTAGCTTCTAGCCTAGGTGCTAGCTAGATGGGAACTTATTAGCTAAGGAAACAAGGCTGTATTTAGCACAATGGCTATTTTCACTCTTTAACCAAACACTGAAAGAGGACACGACTTTCAAAACGTATTCTTTTTTAAGTGCTTAGCATACATCATTTATTATATTAAAAGAAATCACAATTATATTTTTTATAAAGAATCATATTTACACTGACAGCAACCTAACTTTGCAGTTTGTTTGCATTTACTTTAGCTTCATAGACCAATAATTGAAGAGTTAATTTGCAGAAGCCGTTCTTCAAAGGAAAAAAACACGATTTTGGAAATTAAATCTGTCCTATATCTATCAAATGTGACAGCTTTTAATTGAGTGGGGTATTTTGTGCTTTTCAGTTACCTGCAGAATCCCGTGGAGCATTCATAGTTGTTCTGGCAGTAAGCGCCAAATGGTTTGCTGTTCATGATCCTCCACAGGGGGGTCATCCGAGCTTTCCTCCTCAGTGTGTGGACCTCGCGTGAATCTGCCTTCGGGTCGGAGCTGGACTGCAACTCTGGGACCAACGGACCTGCACACACCTGGAAATGTACAGAAAAACCAAAGCAATAAGCGTTAATTATCTTTGATGTATTGCAGTAATTCTCACTTAGTCAACTCTAGTGTATGCTGAAGTGGTGGGATAATACGTAAGTGACAGCTGATTTGCAGGCACAGTCATTTAAATAAAAAAAAAACAGTGTAATGACTAAATTCAGGTGCACCAAATGTAAGCCAACTATGCCACTTCAGATTAAAACATGCAACAAAGCAGCTCAAATCAATACCAGAACTTCTATTAGCTTTTTCCAGAGCTTTCCACCACATTTGACCTGGTCTTCATCGGCTAGAAAATGGACCTTGACCTAAGGTTATTCTGTCCAACTACTGTTGCAAAGTTCAAGAGTGCATTTTTACACTGAAAAATCAGCACTTTTCGTCTGTCTGCAACCTGTAACCTGTAAAAACAGTTTGCTAAAAAAACACTGAATTGTGGGGAGAAGAAATTCCCCCTTTTACCATAACATGATAAACCCATCTTGTCCACTCACCTGCTGAGCCATCATTAGCAGCACAATGCACAATGCTACAGCTGCTTTCCTTTGGGCGAAGAAGCCTTTCTCCTGCATCTTTACGCTCTGTGGCACCGACTTGACTTGTTCCTTAGTGACCTGCGGCTCTTCAGTCTGGAGAATATTTGATCTCGGCCAGCGAGGTTCCGAGCTGAGACTCTTCCCAGCAGTGAGTCTGGAGTCAGGTTCAGTCGGCTTTTGATGAGTCGCAGGTTTGCTGGAAGTCACTTCAAGTCAGCCTGACTCAGCGAACTCAGCCGTGGCAAAATGCTTTCCTTTATATAGACAGACCATGACACCCAGGAGAGAGACAGCGAGAGGGCGGGAGAGAGAGAGAGAGAGAGAGAGAGAGAGAGAGAGAGAGAGAGAGTCACAGTCCATGCTGTGTCGTCCACCCCTTACTTTATCCCTCTTTTCTGGTGCAAATGTGACATTATGTGTTTGCAGAAAACCAGTCACTTGCATAAATGAGGCCATGCATCACACTCAATCCAAATCTTTTTTATGTGGTCTTTCTCTTACACACACACACACACACATTTTTTCTCAGATAATGTGAGCACAGGTGGAGCAGACGCCGCACGCGTGGTCATAACATAAGGGAACGGCAACACAGTGTGTGTGAATGAACTTGCAGTTAGATAAGGCTTGTATCAATATCTGCAGAGCCTGTGTGCTGCAGTATATCTTTGACTGCCTTAAAATCACGCAATCTTGCTCAGTCACACTTACACAATGCAGACGGCTCTAGCACGTGACTTACATGTGTGCTCCATGTATTTGAATGTCAGCCTGTAGAAATTCTGGACTCATGACATATCGGGGGGGGGGGGACATAACAACTCCATTTCCATCGGAGGATTTTTTAAGTCAAACTAAAATGGAGATAATTTTTTTAATACATATATACTATATATACTGTATATATATGGTTTTATGGGACAGTAAGTTAACTGTGCCTGTGTGTAATACACAATATAATCTAATATAATAAGACATATCTGCACATTTTCATTGGACTACCAGACAGCCAGATATGATTTTTTTTTAAATCACACAGAGTTTTAGCTAAGTTTATGTCATGTTTATTGATCAAATGAAATAACTCCTCTGCACTGGTCCTTTCAGAGCAGTGGACAGGCACAGGAGCAACGCCTGGGGACGAAGTCCAGTCCTGAGGCGAAGGGAAGCTTCTCCGTCGAGGTCAGCTGTTCACAAAAGACTTTTAAGTGTATATAAAATGTTTTGCCACAAAGCAAAGTCACTTTAAATTAATAGTGCCTACTGTGTCAGGCTTATTGTATAGAGTGAACCTGGAGTCAATATGTGAGTCTGCGCGCACATGGTCGGATATCGTCAACTGGGTTAGTGAGGCAAAGGTGAGGATGCCAATACGGGCGTGTCTTCATTTCCAGATGGACAGTAATGTCATTTTGAAAGGCATTGTATGCATGTAATGGAAAATTCCTGCGCCGAATCCTGTATGGCTGTTCATCACCGAAAGGCCTCTAGAGGAGCACGAGACTGACAGGAAGCCCCGTGTTACGTAAACTCAGAACATCCGCGTGATAGATACGATCGCCACACATGCAGAGTGAACCTGCAGAGGCACAGGAGGCTCGTGAAGAACAACGAAGAGCAAAGACAAGAGACTAATAGAGTTTTTTTTCCCATGTGGCTGTCGTGCCGCGCTAATGCAGGACAGATGCAAAGTTCTGGACTTCTGCAACTGGTTTAAATATTTGAAGGAACAAATGTGAAAACAAGGTATAGAGGCATGCACAGATCACTCGAATCAGTAATAAAAAGTGACATTTTAAAGGGCATTTCCGTCAGTATTTACACAGCATCATTTTGACTAATGTTCAGACTACACAATAACAGCCCGACCCGACAGACGTAGTACAGCGTTGGGGAGGAAAATGGTCGTCATGCATGACAATTGAAGGCTTTATCTCGTGTAGTGTATCATAGTGGACGACAACTGACGCCACATATGGGACATCCCGATAAAATGTCAGAAATGTTTTTGCCTTCCATGACGTGTACCGTGACGTCGACCAATGGGAGCACAGATATTAGCACAACTGCAAACGTGGCGAAGCCAAAGAGGAACGATATCAGTGGTGCTGCGAGGTGGGACTGTGAAACTTTCTTTCTTCTTTTTTTTTTCCCCCAAACACGGGACAGCCAGCATCCCGACCGTTTCGGACGCCGTTGTTTGTTTACGTGTTTACATATGTAACATTTTCAGATTCTTGCTATCAAAGTGAGAAGTCAACTCTGCCCGTCATGTAACTTTATGTCATAGACAATGCCATTGTTATTGCTTTATTTGATTCATTTTCATCTAAATCCACAACACAAATCTAAATAATTTTGTGTTTGCAAATTGAAATCAGATTTAGATGCGTAGCAATACAAAACAACAGTTCCTACCACTTTTCCTTTTCTTTAGCAGTCACTTCTCTGACAACACACAGAACTGACCTCGCAGTGATAGCTGAATGTTTAACTTTGATTACCTTCAATCTACAGACCAGTGGACTTTTACCGTTACTGCCACTGAACTCTATTTTCTCTCCATTCTGTATACTTTGACACGTAGGGAAAACGCACTTACATTCAAAGAAATCAGCTTTGTTATATTTTGAAATTTGGACTTTCAGGTGCCATTTTCTGCCAGTTTTCATTTTAATCCTGCTCAGGAAGAACGGTGTCCGCCTTTACAATAAAACGCACTAACCATGTCTGGAGACTGGAGAGCGCAGGTGACTTTCACACCATGTTTTCTATTGTTTTTAGGCAATTATGTCATGTTACATATTACACTTTGCCACCCGGAGCATTTTCTAATGTAGGTCACGGCTGATTCAAATACACCGCAGGTTGCTGTTGACCTGTTGCAACCCCTGCAAAGTGTAACAACGTGCAGAAAGTTTCTGATTTGAGCTTTAATCGTGAGAGAAAACTCGGAGCGAAACGTTGTTCTCAGGGTAAGCGATTGCAAAAGGAAATGTCGTTATGTAAGAGGCTGATAAGGACTGTCCTCGCAGTTCAAATTGCAAAAGAACGAAGGCAGTTTGAATGGTAATCTGTGCAGCCACTGTGGAGATGATCAATGAGGAAAAGAAAATTGTCACTATGATAAGATGTAGGTGGTGTGATTTCAACATGGAAACATACGTTGAACATTTGACAAAGAGGACAAAACACTACTGGGAACAAAAAACCCTTTTAAAGGTCTTAATGTGTCATATTAAGAGGATATTGATCTGGGAAACATTGAACCCTGGGACCAAAGATACGCTCCAGAAAAGATAATCTATTATATATTTATATATGGACAGTTTAATTTCTAGCATGGTCCTCTGGTCAGGGAAACCAAAACAACCTGTCTGACCATCCAGTGACATTTGAACTTTAAACTTTGATTGTCCCGATATAGCAAACTGATCGAAGGAAGGCGGCAGACGCGACCTCATTTTGCCGGTTCTCAGTCCTCATGTGGACCGTGCAAGGGCGATGTTCACAGAAACACGTTACCCAGAAAGCCCTATGAATGTGTGACAGGCCTTGAATCAAAGCCAATAATTATTTGTAGGTCTCTGGCCAAGCACTTACCTCCCTTAAAAAGTAATCTGAAGCCATTTAGAATGGAATGGAAACAAAGCGTATTTGTGTGTCTACTTTCCTAAATAATAACACGTATTTAAATTTTTTAAATGGCCTTGCGGAGTTTTCTTGCAAACAAAGAAAAGGTTATGTTCGAGGTCATCGTTATTCACCCAAACGCATCGTGAAGCCTCGAGGTCTAACAAACGTGTCAAGTGCATTTACTTCCTCATAAAACATTTGCAACGCTGATTATTTAAGTTTTTTAAAACCAGCATAGTTTGCTAACTTGCAGTCTTTGCAGAATATCTTGGCGCTACCACCAACCACCACCTGTAGATCAGCAAAATAGTGTAAAAACGTGGAGCGCTAACCACCTAGCCAGCCGGGAATCTGCTAGTGCTAGTCAGTCACATGGCAGCTAGCGGACTGGGTAGCTCGGTGGCTAACAGAACAATATGTTTATTCAAGAGACGCTTTTGTACCGTCGACTCCTGCCTCAGAACTGTTGGCAAACCATGTATTTTTCTTCTGCTGAGCGTCTCGTCGTCTCCCGCCATCTTCTTGAGCATCCTGCTCAGCTGATTGTAAAAGGATTGTTGGAATAATTGCGACGTTTGCTCTTTCCACACGGTAGATTATCTAAAAATGTGTCCACCAACCTGGAAGCCTTTTGAAGTCATTTGTCCAAACATTTAGCTGTCTGAAATAACCGCAACCTCTTGACTCGCATGGACTCATGGACATCTAAGGCTTATGGGAAATGGTATTTGTTAAATGCTGCCAAAGTAAAAATAGAAATATTATATAAACTAATATTTATATATATGTATATACTGTAATCTGTGGATTCTAAATTTCACATGCTAAATGTCAGTACGTTAGCATCCAATAAACATGTAGGCCTATGTGGTGCTTTTTAAAAAAAATTAAAAAAACTGAAATTGTGGCAAAAAAGGATCAGGTTCCAGTGTCTCAAATTTGAGGATTTCCTGTTTTTCCTTTATATATTTTTTCTTAAACTGTTCTAATAAATATTAAGCATGTTCCTCACCATATCAGATAGACAGAAGATATAATTACAAGTATAGTGCACAGTTTAAAAACAATGACACACAGCATACAGTAAAGGCAAATATGTGTGACTGTCGAGTTGACTCATTTCACACACACTTTGTCTCTTCACACGAGACCCAGTCATTTCTTGGCCTTCATGGCTCTCTGCCTGATGTGATTAGTAACAGGTCACTTCTTCTCCGTGTGACACATCCTCGCGAGACATTTATGGGAATCGCTCTTGCTGAAGTGTGATTCTGTGCGTGTTATTTGAGAACCCTACAACATCTGTCAGAGGGCACTCAGATGCCACACGCACAACCACAGCCCCTGGAGGGAACAGACGGGGAGGTCCCGTAAAACCGAGGATTTCCAGTCACTCTATAAACAAATGTTACGGTAACAGATCAGCGCTGCAGCTCCTCGGGCTAAATTAGAATAATATACATGACTGGGCCTGATTTAAACATTTCTTTCTTACAAATCTACTCATTAAATACACTTTTATTGCAATGCCAGTGATGTTTTTACTTTTATGTAACCTGATTTTAACCCACAGGTGCCATGTTTTTTGTTCTGTATATTTATATTTCATCATTTAAAAACTCTAAGTTGTAGCTTAAAGAAAGCGCTGTTGCATCTCTGTCCATAAAATGTTTTCGCATATATATATACACATACTCTGATCAGCCATAATGCTCTGACCACTGACAGGTGAAGTGGAGAACATTGATTATTTGGTTACCATTGCACCTGTCAGCAAAATTAACATTTTGTCCTCCAAAATGATGTGTTGAAGCAGGAAAAATGGGAAAGCGGAAGGATGTGAGCGACTTTGACAAGGAACCAAACTGTGATGGCTGGACGACTGGGTCAGAGCATCTCCAACACTGCAGCTCTTGTGGGGTGTTCCCGGTCTGCAGTGGTCTGCACCTACCAGAA
>JAVQJF010032661.1:0-40945 GCA_036023855.1 Gadopsis marmoratus
CTCGGGGTTCAGTGTCTTGCCCAGGGACACTTCGACATGCGGACAGCGGGAGCAGGGATCGAACCACCAACCCTGGGGTTAATGGACGACCGCACTATCCCCTCAGCCACAGCCGCCCCTCTGCCAACATTTCTTTAATTAATTATTAACTACTATATGTTTGAGATATAATTAACATCTACACGATGAACGTAAGTCCAATATTCACTCTCATTTTAGCTTTGTTTTGTTCTCCACCAACTCCTGAGGGATCTGAACCAACGCTATAAGAATGAGAGCGATGCGAGTGAACCAAAACAGTGAAGTTGTGGGCTGGAAAACCAAAACTATAGCTGAAAGATGCTGAAACACTCTGCTGAGGCGACTGCAGAGTTGAGTGATAATTATCAGTAATTTGATCCAATTTTTAAATATAAATTGTGATTAGAGCAACTTTTAAAAAAGATGATGGTCATAGATAAAAAAAAAAAACACATCTCCACACTTTTGGCACTGGACGTAAAACGTGTACTGCAGACTCATCATGTATGAATGTATTCCACAGGAGCCTTGGTTTTAATTAAACACCGCTGGCATACACAGATTCTAATATAAACCTTGATTTTTGAATGTTTATACAGGCCATTAGCTTCCATTCATTTCCATATGTTATGAAAATTAATTTGCAATCTTTGCTTTTATCAAATGTATGATTGTGTAGGACATCGTTGAATTAATGTGTATTTACTGCATTTACACATAATGATAAAATTGACAACAATAAAAGCACATATGATCATTGTTCATTTTGCAAGTTAACTTTCATATAAAACAAATGGAATCCAATGGCAGCCTGGAAAGTATAAAAATTCTGAAATCTAAAACATTAAGCTTAAAAAATAATTAGCATTAATGTAGAGTATACTTTATTGGTATAATTTTAAAGGACAGATATGTTCCACTAAACGTATCTCACAGAACTTTGAAATATGTATGTGTGTGTGTGTGTGTGTGTGTGTGTGTGTGTGCGCGCGTGCGCCTTCGATGATTTGTTTGCTCATCTTAAACCTGCATTGACTGGCCAGCCACAGCAGGTTAGCGGAGACAGGAAATGATTGTTCCTCCCAGGATGGTGTCAGTAGCACCGGCCAATATTGATCCAATCCCCAGTCGATTAGCCCTCAGGACGTTTGATTAATGCTGAAAAGAGGTCTGAAAAAGATTATAAGGGTTTGTTTTACTGTCTGGTCATATTCGGAGAGTTAAAATGTTGATACGGATTGAGGACCCTCATATATAAATTCCCAATAGTCAGTACTTCCATTTTTCCATTTTAATTTGACTGTTTCAAACTACCAGACACACTGCTGCTCTGTATAAAGAGAGTCATGTAAAGGAGTTGTCACTTTATACAGTGAATTGTGGCATTGTTCAGTGTTACTACTGTCCAGTTGACTTATCTGTGTTTCTCTCCTCTCAGAATTGTTGTGGTTTGTTGGTGTCTTTTTGAATCTATGGACTCGCCTTAATTCAAAGGTCACCTGTGCGAAATGACAACTTGTGAAAAGTCACGACTTTTATAGAAATAATTCTTCGGTTAAAGGATAAGGCTAGTGATATTCTGTATTTTATGTATTAACGACAATTAAGACCAAAACCATCAATGTGTTGGTGTGTCTCAATACTTGTTAGTAGAATCAATTCGTTGGTGACTTTGGTCTTTTCAAGGGATTTGGTGATGACAAGAAAAATCTAGTATAACACCAGCCTTATCCTTTAAGGTAGCAAGATGGCCTTGTAGTTGCTCTTTAGAGTGAAGGGGACTGGATCCACGTATGCAGCCATATCTGCCGAGGCACAATAAGACACACTAAATCTCTAAAACATGAATAAAGCAGTGGGATTTATGATTTGCCACTAAGATGGCGTCAGCTTCAAACTGAGTGTGGTGACTGACTGCTGATCTGATGCTATGCAAAGTGTCAGCCAATCGCATTGGACTCATATGTGAATGTAAACTCTCTTCCTCATCATATAAGCCTCATAATGAGTGTGTCATAACTTAGGTTAATTCACAAACCTAAACACACACACAGGAAAAAATCAATGTCAGCTGTTGAACTGGCGCATTTGTGGCTATATGTCGTAAATTGCAATTCTACTGTATTTTTGTGTGATAAATGTATATACCAAAAAAAAGCATAGGAACAAGTTCAAGTCTACTTTTAAACGCAGCATTGAAAATGATGTTTGTTGACAGTGAAATTACAGCTATTTATTTATTTATTCATGCAGTGTCTATAAGAGTATAGTTGTAAACATATGTGAGGTCAGTTGAATAAATTATATTATTTAGCACAATCACATTTTGGTTTTCTCTCTCCATATCTACATACTTGCATTCTTGCATCTAAAATTTTACAGATTGCATGTTTGGATGTTTCAGACACATCAATGTGGACTTATTGTTTTATTCTCAAGTAATTAATAAGATATAAAAAAAGAAATAGAAAGATGGACAAAATCTGTGCTTGTGTGTGTATGCAATTCCTGGGTGTGACTGCATATGTGTGTACACAGGGTTTAATCTAGGAGTTGCCGCCTGCTTGGACGCATCAATCAAAATGCCCCCCCCCCTCAGAATCTTATAACTGCCAAAGCTGTCAGTGCTGTCAATCTCTCTCTCACACACACACACACACACAGAATTTCAGATCCCAGTCTGGCTGATGGAAGAAGTGTTTTTCTTTGAAAGTATTAAAGTCTACCTCCCAAGAAGAAATATCAAAAGGTGTCAAGAATTAAGCATTTGTTTTTGTGGTTGAAAAAATATTATATTTTGATGAAGTTCCTTCTTTACTGCACGTGAAGTAGCAGTGTGTTTACGAGGTCTAATTAAAACATATTTGGGAGTTAATAATAAACCCTGGGTATCTGGGTCAGTACCCTGCTCGGGAATGACATGCCCATGGATATTTGGTATGAGTTTAACGGCCTTATGACGCATTGTCAACCTTTTCCCCCGTCGACAGAGTCAATAGAGCAGAAGAAGCTACAGTAATGGGGAAAAAAAATATTTCATTAATCATCTTGCAGCACAGGATCTATAACAGCAAACCTTAGTTCAATTAACTGGTCTACTTTAATGTAATTTGAGGGTATCACCTGAAATGACACTTTTTCCAAAGCATGGTACATCTTATCTGTTCTGTTCTTTTCTGTTTCTTCTCACATCTCTCTCACAGGCACTGCTTTCTTAATGAGGATTTCGATATTTGGCAAAGCTCCACGTGCTTCTATATCTAAGCTTATTGTACTGCAAAGAATCATATTAGAATTTTTTTTTAATGCGATATCACATTGAATCATTATGGTTCCATTTAGAGCCACTGCTATAACAATCCCTTATGTGCCTTTCAGGCTTGCTAAATTTCCAAGTTTCAATCTCTAAAACCGATGTGAGGGGTTTCAAAATAACAAACTTGATATATGTATAGATATTGCACCTCTCACTGACATTGCTACATCTTGAGGGAATCATGCATTCACCTTCCACGCATCCAGACCAACAGCAAGCTATTATTCTGTCTGTAGAAAGAGATTGAGGCATGTGAGCAGGTACAATAGTTATTAGCGTAAGTGCCAATGAAATGTGCCCCAGTGTCAGATGATGTCGCCTACAGGTGACAGACATGAGATGGTGCTGATGTCATCAATGTCATTATAAGGCAGCACGTTTAAAGTGTGTTATCATTTCACAAAAACAAATAGTGGAAAATAATCAAGGAATCATTATCCCTCTGAACCATTGACATTCATCTGTTCCTGTGTGATAATATTGTCTTCCTCCATAGCAATAAGGCACCAAAGCCAAGATATGGGGATGATCAGAGAGACTTTAATATAAAGAATATCTATATATGTAAGGGAAAGGAGGTAGGTAAGGGAAACTTGTGACAACATTTATTTATGTATAGCCTTTTTTCACAGAAGACACTTTGACATCTCACTATAGGAAAAGCACATGTGTACATCAATTTCAGCATTGTGCATGCCGGGTCACTGTCACGCTGTTGTGGTTTAGTGGGACACTTGAACAGAAGAGTCATTGTTCATGTTATTAGTAACATCTGTGCTTTTCCTGCTATGACAAGTCAAAATGTCTGTTTGGCTTGACTTTTGATCCCTTAATGGCAATCTTTCCATCTATCATTATTAACAACCAGTCTCATGCAAGAACATATTTTTATTCTTGAGTTTTCCATATGCCCCATACGCATACATGTTTTTCTTTACATAATCTTCATGTATTCTGACAAGTCAAACCTGTTTTCAAGTTGGGGTTCTCCAGGGTTGTCTCTTGTCACAGAGTCTGAATTTCATGGATAGGATGTGCTTCTGTTGGCGTCATCAGACAGATCTTCAGCATGCACTGGGGTGGTTTGCAGTGAAGCAGTCAGGATAAGTTGGGAGTGAGTTGCTGCCCCAAGTGAAGAAGTCTCTAGGGGCCTCTTTGGCAAGTCAGGGTAAAATGGAGTGAGACATGAACAAGTGGATTGCTGCGGTGTCAGCAATAATAGGGCAGTTATACCAGGCCATTGCTGTGAATGGACTTTATATTGCACTTTCAACCATAATGGTTCGCTTTTACAGATTGGCCTCATTCACCCATTCACACATCGATAGCGACGGCAGCAACTTAGGTTCAGTGTCTTGCCCAAGGACACTTCGACATGTGGAGGTGGGATCGAACCACCAACCATTGGATAAATGGACGATCTGCTGTACCTCCTGAGCCACAGCCGCTGATAAGGAGGAAGAGGGAGCTGAGCAGGAAGGCAAAGCTTTTGATCTACCATCCAACCCATGGTCATGAACTTTGGGTAGTGACCTAATTTAGCAAGCCTGAGATGACACATACAATTTGTTTTCTCAGTCGGGTGGCTGGTCTCACCCTTAGAGATAAGGTAAGGAGCCAAGACATCAGGAGGGAGTTCAGAATAGTTGAGGTGGTTACATAATTAATGGGAAAAGCACACAACCTCTGATGTTCGTCCTGTGTTAATCACCACAAACCTCTGATCCCAGCTGGCTGAGTAAGCACTTTTTGTTTGAAATGTTTCCACCCTATGTATCCATAAATGTATCTCTCAAAACCAGCCTTCAGGACTCAATCTTTGTCCACGCTGAAGCTTCCTCTGTGTTTAAAACGACAGAGGATTCCCTGGACATCATCATTAGCATGTAATTCACACATACAGTCAGCCCTGCAGCACAGCTCATGACTTATTATCTCTAAAATGATAAAAAGTCAAGAAGGCAGCTGGATGTGCTGATGAAAAGACAATACATTATACCCCTTATACCTGACCAAGCCATTACTGATGCTGGTGGTGTTACTGAGATCTTGCATTCTGGGCTTGAAGTATCAATCTACAGAAGCAGCTGCTTGGGTTAATAAACAGAATAGATTGGCTCCAATATGGGAAAGAGAGAGGAGTCCATTTTGTAAGCTATCCATACTTCTTTATGGGGCGCTGTGAGCCAAGAGAAAGTAGCCTCCTACATTTTTAAACTGATAGGATAATAGAACGAGGTGGTAAAATGTATGAAGGGCTCAGAGCCAAGAGGTGTAGCTGAAAGGGAGTGAATGAAGGGGCAGAACAGAAGGAATGAAGAGGTCTTGAAACTGGCTGAAAGCTGAAAACAGCTTTATGTCCTTAATTAACATAAGACATTGTAGAAAATCATCTTCAGTACCCATACACTGTGGTAACACAAGTGGAACACATGTTTATTGCTAATATTACAAATAAAGATTGCATTTAGATGTGTTGGCTATGCTACCAACATTTTTGCCCTTAAAACAGACAGAGGTGGATGCATCTGAGAGAGACAGAAAAGGAAGTGCAGCACAAAAGAAAGAATAACTGTAAAAGTGAGCAAAGAAATTAACTAATAAGAAATCAAATAAAAAGAGAACAAAGCCTAGCTAAAGAAGAGAGCGAGGGATGATGTAATTTATAGCAATAAATCTTCACCCATTTGCTGCAGATTATGGCCAGCCTGGAAAACATCGTCATTATTCACATTAGACTAAGTGCTCAACTTCTCAGGATAGAGGGGGGTGGAGGAAGGAGGGACAAATGAATGGGAAGGCCAGACATTTACTGTTGCACCCTTAGCTCATATGAGGGATGGGCTGGACAGAGAGTCTCCACCCACCCACCAGCATGTCCTTGCTTCTGTCCTTTATCACTGAAGAGCTGATCTCATGGGAAAGTTTCTTCAGGAGTAAAACCAAGTGTCAATCTGTATGTATTATTCATATTGTTTATTTATTTTCAGTTAATTGTTGTTGGTTTTATAATATATATCCAGGCTTGTTTCCGAGTACTAATTATTGAGAGTGTTTGCACTGCATTATGCTGAGATCACTCAATCCAGCAATTTGTAAATTACTGTGATACCTTTTTCCATTAATTTTCTGTTTCTCATTGAGGTTCATTCTACTGCTATTGTAGACTACACAGTCTACACAGTCTACACGCCCACCGGTGTCACTAAAAACAACGACTTTCTGAAAACTCCATAGAGCACCTTTAAAGGAATAATTGTACATTTTGGGAAATACACTTCATGGCTTTTTGGCTGAGAGTTAGATGAGAAAAGGCCAGCATTTGATTAGCTTAGCTTAGCTTAGCACAGATTGGAAGCATGGGGAAACAGCTGGCATGACTCTGTCCAAAGTTAACAGAATACACCTACCAGCAACTCTAAAAATTAATACGTTACATTTAATTTATTTAATTCATATACAAATTCAAGTGTGAAAGCAGTAAGTTGCATGATATGCACGAACACAGCAATAAGCAACATAGTTACCTTCAGACAGAGCCAGGCTAGCTGTGTTCCCCTGTTTACAGTCTTTCTGCTAAGCTAAACTGCAGGCTGTAGATCCATATTTGGAACTATGACTTTAATAGACTTGGTAAGTGAAAGTCAATATCTTAAATAAGCATATTTAAGTTTACTCACCATATTATTAAGTAATCTTGCTTTGTGAGACAGCAGATACTGATCTCCACTCTTGAGCTGTATTATCATCCATATTTCTTTTTGTTTTCTATCCCTTCCTTCTTACAGAATCTGCCTTGTTCACACAATGGCCATATTTGATTGTCATTACACCCAGGTCTTTGAATAAAGATAACAACATAAATATTCTCCTGAAATCACATTCCGCCATTTCAGTGATTACTGCTGTGCTGGGAGTGAACATTTCAGTTTTTCTTCATTGCTTTGTGTTTCAAAGGAGCTCAGATTTGTGTCATTAGCAGTCTGCTTTCAGTCTCAAGTGGGTTTCACATTAGACAGTGAGCCACAACAAATACAGGGAGGGAGAGAGAGAGAGAGAGCTCTTTCTGACAGTTAAACACTATCCCTTGTGGACCAACCTGCCAGCATTAGAAAGATAACAAACATAATTTATTTTATAAAAAAAAAAAAATGAAAAGAAAATACAGATCTTGTACTTTGTAACCATTCCTCATTTTCTTCTTGACATTTATCTAAGTCAGTTATGTCAGAACATTATCATGGTTGATAATGTCTAATATACCTCTTCCAAAAGCAGCAAGAGTGTAATCAAATTAAGCCTGTGGTCTGTGATCTGGATGTACTCTGGGCAATACCTTTGGACAGGTACGGTGTCAGATTGGATAATAAGCCATGGAAAATATCACATGGCTATAATTGGGTTTCCTCCAGTCATACTAACATATAACATGATTTATTATATTCGCTCTCCATGCTACTTCTACACACTTTTAGGGTTGAGAAAAAATCTCTTCAGTTACAAATTGCAACCGTAGCAACAAACAGCAATTGAATTATCTGTCTACAGCGATGGCTCCATACAGTGGGTGAGCTCAGGTTTTGGTTTCGGTCTCTGTACAGGCTTTTTACAGTCTCTATACATATAAACCTGGATTAAGAAAACAATTAGACACATGTATCACTTTTTTTTGTGCGTTTGACCACTGGTTTACTGAAGGTACTGTGTTTATTGCACCGTGGAAATTGAAAATGTGGAAAGGGAAAAGTAGAAGTAGCTACTTCAAAGCAGTCTTTGTCTGGGGATGATTTGTTTGTCCACCCCAGGACAATTTGTCAATCACACATTCACAATTCACAAAAACATTCACTGCAGAGGCGAGTTAATAAGGAATCAGAAGTAAGTGTGTCTTTATATAAAACTCTAATATATTAAAGCAAAATGATATTAAGCTCAAACAAGACAGTACAATCATACATGCACACCGTGTATGATATGTATTGACAAGCCTTTCTGGTGTGTGTATCGTTCCTGTTACATGTCATGCTTTCAGCTGTCACAATCCACTGGAACTCACTTCTTGTACTTATTGACATCCCTTTTGTTTTTAGGTGTTGACTTGGAAAGAGCATGTTCCAGAGTATTCACAATAGGTTGTAAAACCTTTTTCCATCAAAAACCATAGACACTGGTGACATATCCTAAAGGTTCAATCTGTTTGTTTTTTTTTTAAACCAAGGTTTTATTTTATAACTTTGTCCCTGTTTCGAGACTATTTCAGTAACACGTACTTACTTTACTAGCCATTGTTAGAATGAGTACTATAGGTCAGGTTGAGAGAAATCAACTGTTTAATTAACCTCATTTACATCAAATTATTAGGGAGGGAAAGTAAAGCCATGGTGGACTTACTGTGGGCTCGCCTTAACAACATTTTCTTGTATCAGAGCTGAACGTTTCTTTAATGTAGCCTCCATCTATCATTATTCCAGTGAAGCAATCAAGCAGGGTTGCTTTTGTTTAGACAAACCACAGGTTTTTTGTGGAGCAAAATCAAGCTCTCTCTCTCTAATCTGTTTGCTAGTTGGATTTCGTTCCCCCCCTAACTGCAACACAAACAAGGTTCCTAAACAGCTTATTTGTTCCAGCTGCAGTGAGATTTTTGAGTTTTGACAGAAGACTATAGCAGCGTATTTCATGATTTGTTGTGATGGACAGTGTTCTCGTGCACATTTGACTGATGCACTGCACCTATTGATTTCCTATCACCGTAACACTGCGAGGAAAGGCCACTTCACACAACAACACATCTCTTGGGAGCTGCAATATGTGTGTGTGTGTGATGGTAATACTGTGTGTGCTCACACACTTGTGCTTGTACTCACTTGTACATTCCACAAAAAAAAACCTGAAGTTCAATCCTGATTACTTTTCCATAAATTCTCCTCTTTGATCTGCATTCATTGATTGTAATGTTATGCAGCCATATTCAGTTCACTTATGGATAATTACCATCCCCCATCAACATTATGGAATATAATTCAGCTGCACCTCTTTGTTTAGACAGATTCTGCAGCCTTTCTTATTACTGCTGCGGTGGCTGCCTATGTATTGAACTGCGGAAAGTAATGAAAATGGTGTGTGTCCACTGTTGGTGCTCCTATTGATCCCATCAGTGGTAAGTAGCTTGGGTCTAATTAGGCCTTAATAGGCCCGAAGGGAGAGGAGAGGAGAGGAGAGGAGAGGAGAGGAGAGGAGAGGAGAGCAGAGCACATTTTACCTGCAATAAGCATTTCATAATAAATCAGGGTAATGATCAAAATAAACTGAGCCACTCTGTTCTCACAGCCAATTACTAAATCTTGAAGTCTAAAGTAAAAACTTATTTTCCCCCTGGGACAATAGACTATTTATCTTATTATTTATATGTAATGTTAGCCACAATGCAGAATTACAGAATTAATGATTAATTCCCAGCTGCCTAAAACTCGTTTTCCCTCCTTGTTGAAGAGCCGACAGCAGCTGAGTCTCGTCACAGCAATGCTAACATAATCAGCTGAACCCACACAACCTTCGATGCACAAATTATATTACACCACAGTTGGGTTTTTTTGGGGGGGGGGTGATTTAGAGTAATATAGTTAATGCCTGGACTGACAATGAATGCTGAGTGGGGACGGAGCTGCAGCCTTGAAGCCACATTAGAGAAATGCAGTGGGTGTGTGTTTGTGTGTGTGTCCACCTGTAAATCAGCTCCTCTTTCTGCTTCTGCTGCACATCCGAGAATAACTTACTGTGAGGTGCCTGTTCCATTTCAAACAGAGCAAAAGATTAAAACATCCAAGACTGAGATAAAAAGATGAAAGTTGGCAGCTGAAATGATGCTCACACATTAAATGTGGATGAAACCATGGACATGTTTTATTTCAAACGGAAGTTGTCAATTCTTATATAATAGAACATTCACTTGGCACAGACAAAATTATTCTTTATTCCAGCTCCACTTTCATGGGACTGATGAATATCCATATAAATGGTTTTTCTCATTTGAAATGATAATTTGAGAGGTAAAAGTAAGTCTCTCAATCTACTCCACCCTTCCTCCAATGATTATTTTATTTCCCCTGTGCACAAAAGCACATTGTAATCCCATTGGAAGTACAGATTAAGCTTTACTACAAAATTTCATGAAATGTATTATCATGTCTTTTACTACATAAACTCCATAAATTAATTTCACATTCTATATATTTATATCATACACTGATTCTTCATCTACAATGTGCTTAAAGCAGCTATTATCTATATTTCTACATTAACAACTGATCACGTGACTACTTGCATTGAAATGGATCATTCGTAGTGAATTATCACTCGACTCTGCAGCTCCTCTCACCTTTATAGCATCTTTCAGCTCTAGTTTTGACACAAAACAACTTTACTGTTTTGGTTCACTCTCATCGCTCTCCCAGCATTGTTTCCGGTTACTAAAGGCAGCTGTTTTCCATGAAAAATCTCTTAAAACTGACTCTACCTGCCCTGCACCAAACAGCAGACGGACAAAGTTTGCTACTAGTTGGTGAACATACTGGAGCATTTAGCAGCTTAAGAGCCAGATATTTCCCCAGGAGTTGGTGCAGGCCAAAACAGAGCTAAAAGGGCTTAAATTAGCCAGGTGGACACACACATGACTCCAAATGAATGATAATGTTGCTTTATAGCTTAGCATAAAGACGTGAAGCAAGGGGAAACAGCTAGCCTGGCTTTAGCTCGATACGGACACACATTACACATACAATGTTGAACTATTCCTTTAAGTCACCAGATTGTGAAGCATATATTGAAATTTTCTAAGAGATTTTTGAGGCAAGAAATGGTCAAACTTAGAATAGAATATCTGCAGACAAAATGATCAGTTTGATCACTCAAACCGTATCTGTATTTTCTTTGTTATCCTCCCCCAGCTGCAGTGCACCTGTTGCAGCAGGCAGGATGTGTTTCTGATTAGAAGTGAGCTGCTGGCTAACAGGCTAACAGGGCAGAAACATTTATCCTGCTAACAAAGCCCTGGCAGGGCCCCTGTCCTCCACTCCGCTCTCCGTAATGCTTTACGACACTGTCATTTAAAGATGACATATGATAGGAGCAGGATTTAGCTTGCCAATATCTCCCCCCGACACAAACAAACACACACACACACACACACACACACAGAGCAGCTGCTCATCCATCTCTGCCTCAGTGTCCACTTCTCTGGGTTGCCTCCTCAACAGCTGTGTGTGTGTGTGTGTTGGCCAGTGTAGTTTTTTTATTATTTATTTGATTATTTTTTCCAGTTTTACAGCTCTCATGAATCAAGAGGAATGGTTGCGTGAATTGGCCGTCTTCCTATAACTGTGTGTGTGTGTGTGTGTGTGTGTAAAACCAGCGACACGATGAGTACAAGAACACAAGCACAACAGAATACAGTATGTTGGGCCTGGGTTACTCCCATGTTCCCATAACTAATCACTAATTGAACAGACACATTACTTTTTAACAAATCAATTAATAATGTATTAATTAACAAGAGAATGTGAGTCCAGTGGTGCAACAGAACCTAATTATAGTACACAGCAGACGCAGAGCATACTGTTTCCATAGATAGATAGATGGAGTGATTACATGTATGTGAAAAGCTTCAAGAGCAAGTTTTTAGATACAAAAATAGTGTTCTTTTTCCTTTTTTTTTCCTTTTGAGTGTCGCTTGAGGCAGAGAAGATGTAGAGTACTGAGTACTGTGATGTTTTTGTGCTGCGACATTACTGTCATCTTATACTGTGCAGCCAGGGGGCAACGCCCTCCTAAGAAGGTTGGTTACATATGTAAGTATGGTTTTCTGAGTGAAGAGACTATTTCTTCGGTCAGTCACCTGACCACTAGGAGTCAGTGTATTTCAAATGTACGGCGTACACAACTGGGTACAGAGATACGTTCAGTAAAATACAGGACTTGTGTTTAATGCAGAGACGTTGGATCACAATGTCCAAAGACAGCGTCAGATGTTTGTTCACCCTGACACAATAAAATGTAAATTTTAAAGACATAAAAGTAACCTTTGATCTACGTCCAACTCTTTCATCTACAAGAAAAAACTGCAACAAGTTGAATCCTACATTCTCAAGAGGGTCAGACTGGATTTATCCTTCTTTGAAGATGCACATGAACATCCCTGCAAAGGTACACTGAGTGTTACATGCCAGGGGATCATGTGGAGTGTGTAGTGGATGGTTTCTGTATCGCCCCTGTCATTTCCCCAGGTAATCACAGGTGATCAGGGTGAAGGGACCGGCACCTGTGCATGGTGAGGAGTGGCTCAAAGTGGGAATGCCAACGTGGTCCGGCCTATCAGCAGCAAGGTGCGGCCCAATTAAGAGGACTAAGAGAGTGGGAGAGCTGAGGAGAGGAGCTATTGAGAAAGACACTGAGAACTTTAAAGAAAGACCCAGTGAGGGTGGTAGTGGAACTCTGACAGTGGCCTTCATTCATTAAATGTGTGGTGAGGAGAGGACTAGGTACGACGGGGGCCCTATACATGTACACACGTAGTATTGTGAATGTCTAGAGACACTAGGAAGTCGGGTGGAGCCACCTCTGTATCGCTTATCCAGTTTGTTATTTAGTGGATGCTAGGCAGCCATTTTTTGGTTGTTCTTTTTTGTGTTTAGACTTTTAGTAGTTATGGGGTGTGTTGTTCTGTTAATTGCATTTATTTTGGCTTCCACCTGTTGTCCTCCCTCTCCCACTTGCTGTGTTTAGATTACATGCTGGTGCATGCAGGAATAGCCTGCTGTTTATAGCCAACACCGTGTTTAATCACTTCTTCATGACTTTAAGTTACAGTTCCCCTAGAGGCAACAAAGGGACGTAACAGAGAATTCCCAAATCTCAACATTGGGTCATGCTGACCTGCACATCCAAGAAGCTGAAAGAAAAACAGCCATGCAAACATCTGAGTGACACCTGCCCATGTTCGTCTACATGCAGCCCAGAGAAGCATGTTTCAGCCTTCAGAGGGGTGGGTGAGTCAGAGTAATGATTAGTGATGTGTTGATCATGAGCATTTCGTTCCGTGATATGCTACTCTTAGTAGGAACGAGTCGCCTCGAAGAGTAATTTATTCATTTTGGCCGCTCATGCACATTGCGTAACAATGTGAGTTTCGTTCTACTCACGTGACAGCTAACTCTCCCCCCCCCCCTTGTGTGCCCTTGTGTTGATGTCTCCCATAATGCATTTGCTCTAAATATCTATTGAGAAAAAATAGTTCCTTGTTTATGTGGAGAAAGAAGGCAGTGTGCACTAATTTTAGACTGTCATGAAAGAATGAAATGAGCAGCAGTAATTAATGTTCTACGTGTTTAACGTAGGCTGAGTTGTTGACATTGTTCTGTAGTTAGCGTAACTGACAAACACCAAGAGAACTGAGCAAGATGCAGAGAGAGAGAGAGAATGCTTGGACAGTCATATTTATATATGTTACAACAACTGTTGTGCAGTGTCTGATTCATGTCTCCCTGTACTCTATACAGGAAGCAGCAGAGGATAATCAGATTACCTGTTCTGAATGGGGAAAGATAATTAAATCTAACATGGGCTAACCCATTTACCAATTTATTGCTGCTGTTACATATTGGGACACCCTTTCCAAATGCTGAGGAATGGCTCTCAAATTGAGATCAATGAAATGGAAATCGCATGGTTTAATATGCACATTCTTCCTTCACTATAATTTTATGCTGGGTAAACTCTTCCTGAACTCATTTTATGGCTATACCTTTTCTTCATTACAAAGGTCTCGTCTGTGCTTTCTGCTACAAAACACTGCAGCTCTTTTCTGTCTGCCCATTTCTGTGTGCTGAATTTCTTAAGTACTAAGTGCATCGTCTGTGTGATGAGGGAGGTGGGTTTTGGTTTGGGGCAGTGCGAGTGGAGATCTAAATGGATAAAGCCCTGTAGACTGTGATGAAGCTGGCAAAACGACACACATGCACACGCGCACCACGTTTCTGAGTGACAGAGGCACAACACACCAGTAGTCTCAAAATGACTGTCTGTTCTAGATACAAAAGCTGACCCAGAATGGATGCTGATGCAGTGGTGCACAATTTGCATGACCATCACTGACTGAGAAACTGTTTGCATAGAATATAGTCTACATATTATGTATTTAATGGATAACAAATGTATACACACCCTTCAATATATAAGTAGACAAAGGTTTTTGAAAATGGTCAAACGAGTCAAATTCTTTAAAAAGCAGCTAGCGACCATTGCAGTGTTCATTACATCCTCAAATATTAACGTTTTCGACTAAACTAACCACATTCAGAAAATTCAAACCAGTTGTGGGGCAAATTGTGTAAAGTATGTCTTCTTCTCTCAATCACATAACTACTTACTCAACAGAAAATGTAATTAGTTAATTGCTTAATATGTTTATTTCACTATTCAAACTTTTTCCATCAAAGGAGCCTTTACACAACACCAAAGCTGCCACACGCATTATGGTTTAACGAGCAGCCAACCTACGGTCGCTTAGCTTAGCCCCACATTCAGCTCTCCAGAGAAGTACCATCCTTGGTTGTATGCCTACCAACCGAATGTAGGCAAGGCTCCCGGCGTCTAGGTGGCATCTAAGAAGGCACGTTTGTACACTTTTGAAAGTTATTAAATGCCTAGAAATCTCAAACTGATTATGAATTATGTTGCGTGTGTAGTAGGGTTAGCTGGGCCACCTTTAAAGGTCAGTCCACCTTAAATTAGCCTGGTCAGGTTCCAGTGGGCATCAGGTGTAAGTTCATTTATGCCCCTCTGTGTATACCAGGCAAACTAATAGCTATTTATTTGAGCTTCTTTTGTTTGTTTGTCCAGTGTGGCTTAGAGTGCTGACTGATTCTTTTAATGTTATAGGCCAAACCTTCCCTTGACTACCAGCACCCTCCCTGGGGTGTGGGTGACAGCTTGACTACTCAAGCTGGGGCCTAGTACACTGAGTAACAACATATATATATATATATATATATATATATATATACTTTCTGTAAACAAATACATGACTAAACCCAGAATAACCACGTAACAAAAACAGTTTTGCAGAGATTTACTATCTCGACATTTCATATTTTGTAGATTAAGAAAATAGACGGCTTAAAAAATTGCCTGCTCAAAGAGAGAAGTGCAGTGTAATAAATGTCACAATTAGCATGCAACCTTGATCAGGCAGAGCTTACAGGTTTTCCACCCTTTCAGCCCACTAAAATGTTCCCCTTGCATTGATTTGTCTGACAAAAGGGCAAGTATAAAAGAAAATCACAGAAAAGAGGGGGGGGGGGATTTATTGACCCATTCTTAAAATAGGAGGGAAACCATACTCACAGATCTAGAGAAAGTGCTTTCCATCAATCTGATGGAAATTTCCAGTCGTGGTCTGAAGTTCTGAACATGAACACTTCCAAGGCTTGACTTTGGCCCATCAAGTCAGTCCATGTGAGTGAAATGACAATGAATGAATACAACAGTCTGTAATAGCATGAATGGCAATAATTAAAGGTTTCTGGTCCCATATCCAGTCTTTGTTGATGTCACTTCTACATACAGTAGATGATGAGCAGCTGAGATGCTGTAACCGTAGAGTAAATCTTTCTGTAAAATTAAATGGGTTCCTCGAGAGGCAGAGAGGCTATTTGTCTCCTAGTCCAAACAAGCTGACTCTAAGTAGGAGATCAATACTGATATCTTTAGGCTTGTAACCGCTCCACTAATATATTATTGATGTCTGGGTCTTGCAGGATTGAATTTGGGCTACACACAGCCGTTCATCCTGATCAGCGCACACAGGGGAGATGCACCGAATTCCCCTGGAAATGTGTATATGATGTCCATAAAGCAGAAGACAGAAAGGTATTGTGTGCTAAGGGATGTTTCAGGGTGAGTAATGACGGTTACGGAATGTGATTGGAAGAGGCCATCACACCCTTTGGTTTCATTTGCCCAGTGTTTGATTTGCGATGTAGAGGCTGCCGAGTTCAATGGGAATGTTTATCGTGGGCCTTGGAGTGAGCCGAGCTACTTATCACTTACCAGTCAGCCCACCTTTGACCTGCCTAACATGGTTACTTAGCAGATGTTAATAGGTAGTAGGGTATCTGCTCTCCTAGGACTGCACAGAAGGGATTTTCTCAGTTGATCTCTGGCTATCAATCACTCACAAGTGCATAATCAGGGATGTATTGCTGTTCAATATATACTGTCATATCCAGAACAGCATAGGGTTAAATGACAATAGAAAGCTCAACTGTGTGAGATGACTAACCTGTTCAATTTTCTGTATGCAAAAACTTAAGGTTACATTTTCCTGACAAGCAGCCCCTCATGTTCGTGTGGATGACTTTCCTTTAGCAGAAGCAATGGTTGTAGTTATTTGTGATAGCCATGTTGGTTGTACTGGTGGACACAAACACTATTTTCTCATTGGTATGAGGACTTACGTATGGTCACAAAAGGACTCAAGTCATCAAGTATTTAACTTGTAACTGCAGCATTAAAGTATGTCAGTTAGATATTATGGAGCAATGCTTGAAAAGTCTAAATGAGCAGAAAATCAGAAATCAAAATAGCTGACTAAAGCCCCTATTATATATCTACTATATTAGAAAATATGTATAAATACTACACTTACTGTTAAAGTTTGACAGAAGTACTTGACTGTGCCTGTGTAAGGTTGAGAATGCTCAGATTGACCTTTTCACACAATATGGTGAGAGGGGTGATTTCAAATATTCATATTTGCATATTCAAAACAAGTCCTCACACCCAAATTGAATATTAGGCTCTTGTCTTCCAAAACCCATCTGACCAACCAAAAATCTACTTGTATGAGTGTTTTCTGATCTTCCACCTCTGTGGTTAATGAGTCTAACAAATAGAGTTTAAGAGTAGGGGAAGATCATGGTTAATGTTAAAAAAAACATGGGCATCATGGTTGAAAAATACTGTTGGTACACCATTGGATGTAGATATAGTCCATTTCTGAGAGCCATGAGATGCATTATTCAATTATAACAACATTATGTGGACAATCTGAATGTATAGAAAGCTGATTTTCTCTCCAGCCAAATGCACTGATAAACCCCTACTTTATATTAATTCCTCATTCAAACAGCCGCCATGCTGTTTAAGCATTCTTACTCAGTTGGTGGTTTTGTTTTTTGTTTTAATCCAACCATGGAGGCATCAGACACAGTCTTCCAGTCAGCCCATCTGGAGCTCCTCTATAAGGCCGAACTGTAATTGCTGTTTCTGCCCTTATTCACCTGAATATACCAACAAATCATTATTTACACCTCATTGTAGGCTATAGGTTTAAGTAATGTTTTGCGGATGGGCGTTTTTTAGAATCTGCTTCAGTCCACACAGCTAGCGTTTCCTTCAAGGCATATCACAACTGATGGATTACCAATTGGAATTCATTAACTTCCCTCGTCTCTCTCTGCAGCATTCTGAAGCTGCTGTAATTCCACTAATGGAGTGCTTACCATTCAGGGCCAGTTTTCTGACAGTGACTGATGCTGCTTAATTGCTGAAAAAATAGAGAGTGCTTCCTGGCTGCTGCTAAATACAGCATAACTGTAGCTACAGAGAGGTGCAGGACCACTCATCCCAGTACCCAAGACGTGTTACACTTAAACACATCCTGTTGGGTGTCACAAGGGAGCAAATGGTAAGTCTGCACACTAATGCTGAACCAGGCCTTTCCAATTCTCACACTTTGGAAAAATAGCATTTCATAGTACACCAAAAAACATCTTGAAAGAAAATGGGAAAGGGAAATTACACCATGTCATATACTAAATGCAAATTCTGTATAACTGAATATAATATGTCAAAGGGGGGTAAAACGTTGCATAATAAGTGAGTATAAGTATGTAATGTAATCGGCTACAACTGAGACAGAATACGTGCATGTCCAGAAAAGTGAATTTGTAATTTTCTGTGTGGTGGCTATAATCAATATCTAATAACATCAAATGGCAAAGTGAAAGGGGCTGCCCATAGTGATGATCCTACAGAGAATTATCACCCAAATGTAGGTGAGGGTGGGTTCAGCTAATTGTTTTGGATTTTCTAGCCCACAACTTTACTGTAAATGTAAATGTGTGTTTGTCTGCCCTGTGATTGACTGGTGACCAGTCCAGGGTGTTTCCCCCGCCTCTCGCCCAATGTCTGCTGGGATTGGCTCCAGGTATTCCCCTCAGGAGTTGGTAGAAACCAAACACAGAACTAAAAGCAGAGTGAATACTGGACTTGCATTCACCAGGTGGACCAGAAACACGACTCCAAAATGAGTAACGTTGCTCTGTAATTGCTGGATGTGTAAATAAGCAACTGTTTTTCTCAAACATAACTTAGAAGGTGAGATGCATTTGAATCTTGTTTCCATTGCTCCAAAGTAGCCAGCCCAGATATACAACAAATAATAGACCTAAACTACAGACCCAATCAGTGTGGATCAAATCTCTTCTAGAATGTTATCAATTACTCATTACATATTAGTCATTGAAAAGGAATATACTGACCATTAACAGCTACACATAGACCCGGGGACTGCATGCAGTACTCCAGAATACCCAACCTCATAGTCAAGCTGTAGGGTTAATAAACCCTCCAACTTCGAACAAATCCGGGTGATTCCTGACTTTAGGCGTGCCAGTGGCTAATGTTAGATAGCCAGTTAAGCCACTGTAATTTCTGAGTAGCATTTTTTCATGTACGGTTAAGATTACAACTTTACGGTGAATGCTGAGCTCGTCTGGACAGACCGTATTATTTAAACACACAGTGTGCATGTAGTGTTGTGGTTGCTGTGAGTGCTGAGGACCAGGGCTGAGCTGAGCGTTGGCCAGAACCTCCATTAGCTCTGATTGAAATTGAGGCCGTGAAGATGAAATACAATCATTTAAGGTTAAGAGTCGCACACGCACACACATCCTCTACAGGCCACAGCTCCATCAGACTGATGAATGACGAGAAGCAGGAGAAAGAGGAAAAGATGGAGAGCAAAGAAGCATGAGAGAGAGAAAACAAAAACAGGGCTGTCATTTCAGGGCTGCCTCACTAGCCTGAGTGAATGTGAACATTAACTTCCACTGTGACTGCACAACAGAGTAATGTACAACACACTGGCACGGAAAAATAAGCTACTCACTGACGGTCTTTAAAAAAAAAAGTTTGCAATCCTGCAACAGCTGGCCTAGTCAAGTGCAAACCTCCAGTACTGCTCAAAGATGCTCTAGCATGAAAAGCTGCTAGCCTGGTTCCGGACCTCTGAAACACTGGCTTCATCTGTAATTTGTTCAATGATTCAAATAAGTCTGGTGTTGTGCTTGCTCATGACTATTCCCACCAGTTGGAGAAAATATGGACAGATCAGAGCTTTGAAGGTGGATTTAAGAATGAGGACGTCATCATCTAGATTGGGAAATCAGCTAGCATGAACACGTCAGACTGAATGAACGAAGCTACAGGAAATAACAGTTTAGTCTTATTAGGCCACAAAGCTGTAACCTCTGCAACAGTTTGTTTTATTGTTTGCCTTTGATTTCCCAACAGAGTTTTATGTGGATGCGATGCTGTCCAACTTCGAAGTTGGAAGTCCAATTTGTTAGACATTTTACTCAGCACATAACTGCAGCAAAATTAGAACCACTGACAAAATAAAAGCCATTAAACAGCAGAAAATTCCAGATCCAGATAATTAAGAAGGTCCTCGGGCTTATGTTTTGTTATGTATTATCTTGAAGAAAGGTGACATGGTTTCAACTCCGCTGTTGGAGGAAACCAGTGAGTCTACAACATGTGTACAGGATGTGCAAAATGTGGTGTAAGCATGTAGAAGAAGAGGGCAAAAGAGGGAACTGAGTGAGGAGGAGGAAGAGAGGAAGATTGTTGTAATCAAGGCAGAGCGGTAGTCCAAGTGCAGACGGATGCAGGTTGTGCCCGTGGTCTTTGATGAAGTGCTGTTCTCCTGCTGAGTTACCAAACTGTTTATATACTACAAACTGACAGCCTTTGGGCATGGAAGAGAAAACTGCTACACTTACTGTTCTTTCTTCCTAACCACTCAATCCCTCACTTCTATCCCTCTGCTCACAGTGGTAGATGGAAACAAGGGTTTACATTTACTGTACATAAAACTAAGACCCAGCGTGATTTGCCACTAAAATGTTGACTGATAAATGACAAACAACTGATGACTGACTACCACTGACTGACAGGCAGCTCCTGCCTCAAAACGTCAGCACAACCTGAGGGTCAGATCATCGCTGAGATCAAAGGTCAACTATGCAACGTGGATGCATCAGATCAGAAGCCCAGCTGACAAGATGCCACTCTAACATCATCAATAATAGAGGAGCATCAGGACGGGGTCTCCACTGCTTCTGTCACATGTGCACATGCACACAAACAAATACAAAATCAAAGTAAAGTGCTGTATTTCCCCTTCCACAAACGTTTACTACCTCTGCAGTCAAATCTGTGAGAGAGATGTCGTGAACATAGTAAACATTATACCCGCTAAACCACTTATAAGTCAAAACACTGTAGTGCCTAAGTACAGCCGCGCAGAACCCGCTAGCATGACTGTCGGCTCTTTGACCTTGTTGATCTGCGACCACAGAAATGTTCAGCAAAATGCAACTCACAGTGCAATTACAGCAGTGTATGTTAAGGGTTGGATTGATGTATGATTCTAATAACTAATAACATCATTCAGATGTGAGTTTGAGTCCACGTTTGCATCCGGTCTCGGGTAAGTAAGGCCCCTTGTGTTACCCTCCTCCGGCCAAAATACACCGTCTCGAGAACCTTAGCGGCAGGGATGGGAGAGGGTTTCCCTTTAATCAATAATGGAGCAACCACAATTTTGCAATTTCATAAAATAAAAATCCCACCAACCTGATTTTTTTATGAATTCACACAAAAAGGGAATTTATTTCTGATTTACAGCATCTATGTTAGATTAATGATATACAACCTCTGATGGATTACATTCTCTTGAGATTATGACACACAGACTTTATTAACTATTAACCTATTATATACAGAGGCAACACTATTAACAGCAGCTCAGAACATAATGACATATTCTGTCATCTTTCAGGAGTATAAGCTTTGCTTATTTATTAGAAAAGCCACTCTCTCAGGGCCTATAGTGAAAATAACAATGTGAGAGGTTCAATTCCGTCATTAATACATTAAAATGTCAAAGCTATATGTTAAAATGTCAAACCTATTAATGGTACTGCCAGTCTGAGGAGGTAAAATGTCAGGAAGAAAATAAATGCCACAATGAACAAAACAAAGGGTGGACCGGTATAAATGCCGAGGAAATGTAACAATCTTATCTGAAAGATTCATTCAAATATGTTGTGATGAAGGCAGTTAAAAATAACTGAATACGTAAAGTCTGTGTAATTACAGCCCTTTAGAGCCTCCTAAGAATGAATAATAGTGTTGTTCACGATTATTATATAATAGTATTACTTATTATTATTTATGTATATTGACTGTCAAAGAAAGAAAATAAAAATTAAAAAAAGCGGTGAAATGACTGGCACCAGTGGCTTCCAACCAAAAACCGCAAAATTAAAGTAAAATATCCAAATTCAAATAAAGTGACAAAACAATACATTTACACAAAATGCAGAGAAACACTGTTATTTTAGTTTATTTTAATTTTTCCTAAATTCTTATGATCAAACACCTTCAATAAAGTTTTAACACATGCTCAAGAACAGTTTACTTTAAATGAAATACAACATTTAATATTGAAACTATTGATTAACAGTAGAAATGTTTCTTCAAACTCCCATAAAATATAGGCTTAAATATTACTGTGAAATATCCTCAACTGAAGAAATACAAAACAAATGGATACTTTCACTGTTTCAATTGAAGTGGTGTTGAAACTTAGTTACAAATAAAGTACACACCTCTACTGATTTTAAAACACTTTTTTAATGTATTCAGATGGATGTTTACAATATCAACCAATGATTCACAAACAGTTCTTCTGAGGAGGTGGGGGGGGGGGTTAGGTTGTGAGCTAACCACCTATTGTGTGTAGAGTAAACAAACTACTTGAATTTCAATTCACTTTAGTAACACTATGAAAAAAAGATTTGTTTATCCACCTATAGCATTATTTCATCTGTGTGTTTCGGCTGTATTAAACAATCCATTGAACTGGCTTTAATGTAATATTCAAAATTATTTATTCATGGCTACTTTTCTAAAGTTAAATATTTTTAGACTGGGCTACTACATAAATTAAGGACATAAACACAAAAGATAACGTTACATTAGGTTGTTACAGAAAATAACATGGAAAATGTTTTCTTTTTGTAGGCTATAATGTTTTCTTTTTGTAGGCTATAAATTCACTTTACTTAGGTGACCAAACAGATCCCGTGTGACCCTTCCTCTGTGTCCATATTCCAGTCTTTTGTTCTCAACTCAAATTCACCCAAAATAAGAATTTGGCAGGCACATATAAAATAATCCAGGTAATAACCAAGGTAACAGCCACTAGTGGACCTAGTGGACTAGCAGCCCGTCCGCGGTTTGTGTTATTCTCTGTTCTGAAGCCTTGCCTAAATACACATAAGGCAAAAGGTTTCTGCTGCACTGCTCTCTTGAGGTTAAAACTTTCAAGCATGTTGCTGCTCTAAATGACTAAAGGACCATTTTACTTTTGTCAGATTCATTGGCCTGTATGTACTTTCACTCACTGTGACGTTACTGATTGGGTGTGGCCAGAGGCGCAACTGAAAGTTTCAGTTTTATAGAATTATAGAGTTTTAATGTAAAAGTACATATAAGTATAAAACTAATAAGATGTCACTTAAAATTACAAAGAAAAACATTAAATTGTTAGTATACACATAAACCTTTATATACGTATATACATACACATAAAAGTTGGGTTGTTAATTTAGAGATAATGTTCGGAATTTTAAAAACAATAAAATATTTAGTTTTCTTCATATAATTAGGATTTGTGTTTGTTTGTTTTTTATTATCATCAATCACTTGTCTCTGTTTATTGTGCTCAGCTCAGTTTTAATCAAAATTACAGTGTTTTCACAGTCAAATAGTCATTCAGGCAATAATCTACAACTCCATTTTTCTTGGCTTCTGAAAGGGCCCCACTGAGAGGCTTCAATCAAGCTGTAGGGGGTCAGTGACATAACCACTCCACCCCACCACCTCCAAAGTCACCTTTACTGATTGGAGTGCGGTGGAGTGGAGGGGCAAATTGAGGAGGAAAGGGGGAATGGAGGCTACTTCACTGTCTCCCTCACATCAGTGTTTCTACAATTTCACTGATTAATCTCAAGGAATGGCTGAGACTAACAGTCAAAATGTTCAATTCATAGTTTTATACCACAACAACACTGACTTTACGTTAACAAAGCTTGAAAAGTAATGGATTCTGGTGTTAAATACAAGCTAATTCATCAAACATTCAGGCTCATAACGTTGTTGTATTGTGTCCTGCACGTGTGGCATTTGCACTGGAAAGCTTTTAAAGGAATACTTTGACAAATGGAAAATATGCTTATTTGCTTTCTTGCTAAGATTTAGATGAGAAGATCTAATTTCTCCTCTGTCTCCAATCTTCATGCTAAACTAAACTAACCGGCTGTAGCTTCATGTTTACCACACAGAGAGCAGCATCGATCGTCTTATCTATCTTGGCAAGAAAGTGAAAAAGAATATTTACCACAATGTCCAATTCATTCAAGATTTTTGGGAGTGTTCTAGCTGCTGGTCACACCTGGGGAAAATGTAGCCCTAAATGCTGAGGCTGGCAGGAAATAAAAGTAACACATTTACAGTTTTGGACCAGGCTCCAAAACCATAGATATAATTTTGATGTCATAGCCATAAAAAAGACATTTAAAATACTCTTTGTAGACTGACATAAATTCATAGAGACGAAACTGTTTATTTTTGTGAAAATAACTTCAAGGGAGAAGAAAAATTTACGTTTATTAACGAATAATTGCTTTTATATTGGCAGTTTATGATGATCATTGATTGTCATTTTATTTACCACAACATTTCCACATTTGCAATGTCAAGAGTATAAAACATGTTTGCATTTCAAGCATACAGTAGGAGGAGCCTGCAAGACATTCCTATCCCAGTATTTCCTAATTGAAATCAAAGAAATGAGGTGAGAGAGAGGCAGTAATGGGCTGAATGTACCTCGCTCTGCGTTAGTTGGTGACTGTTGAGACGAAGCTAGCCCAATAAAGTGAGAGAGTGAGAGAGCGAGAGAGCAAAAGAGAAAGAGAGAAGCATGAAAGAGTGTCTGTTGCTCCTCTTGATAGACCCGGCTAGGCAATTCATTACTCCCTGAACGCCAGCCAGTGTCAGTTATATTACTGCAAAGCCGTCCCTGACTGACGGCCACGAGTGGGGGGAGAAAAATGGCTACAAAATGCTACTCGATGCCCTGGGAGAAAACAAGGGAGGGGCTGTGATGGATGGGTGTGTTTGACCCAGGCGGGGTGGATGGCAGAGGTAGAAAGACAGGGAGACGGCGGAGCTCCTGCCCCTTTGCCCAGAGCATCCCAGCCTTGTCAGGATGAGAGGCATCTCGCTGAGCTGCCTCCGTCAGTGCTTCTATCACTTGTGTCAAAACAGACGCTTTCCATATTCAACAGATTAAACTGGACCTCACGTGATGGGAATACAGAAGCACAGCTAGGCCATCCATTGAGCTTGTGACAGGCCTGATGTCAGCATGAGGGCAAATACCATCCACTGCATATATTAATGCACAATTCACAGGAAAGAGATGATACACATCTCTCTGTACCCAAGCTATGACTTCTCCTTTCACCCAACAAACAGACCTTTATGATGTATTTCTAAAACATCATGTATATGTGTAATTACGTTGCCATGATAAACATTTGAATATCCCTTAAGTATTCACACAATTTGTAATGCTACGAAATGGTTCTTTTATTTGTTTGAGCTATGTTTGATCAAAATCTTATTATTGATATTCATATTATACATAAAGGTGGTGAACATACCATTGCCATCCACATTTGTAGCAGTTCTACTTTGTTACCAACAAAAGCTGATAGCATGTCTCAGTACAGGACGGATCAAATTTAGAAAGCTTGAGAGAAGTGTGTAATTATACAAGCTTCAAAGAAGGTAATGATCACATTCCCCTTAACATCATTAAGATTAACATATTTTCATTATTTTAGTTTAATGGAAAGCTTTGTCTGACTCAATATTTTTATATCATTTTGTGGTACAACAAATTATGCAACAATCGAAAAGGGTCACAGTAGGCCTACTAAATGTTTGATGTAAAATATGTTAATTGCCAGCATACTGTAGGTAAAATTAGTTAGGATATGCTTTTTCTCACTTACAATGTCTTTTTATTGTAAACAATCTAACTCAGTCATGTCCTTTTTAGTGGATATTCACACAGAGGTAATGGACTTTCTTAATACATCCAAAAGTTAGAATGCAATGAAATGTTTTGCTGTTTAATACCAATTTCTATTAATAGCATATTGAAGGTATGCCCCCCCCAGCTAATATTCCCTGAGGCTTTGGGCCACAGTATTTATTCATCCCTCACTCTTCTATATTGGAATCAGAAATAATGGCCTTTAAACCAGCTCTCTCAAAACAGGTACAATGTCTTAATTTGACCTTTTCATCACTCATGTATTACATTTGACACATGACATCCAGGTATCACTGGACAGACAGACACTGCAACTATGCAATAGTGGTTTCCTGCTACTGCTTGTTATATATAGTTAAATATAGTTCTAATATACTATATTTGTATCCGACAGGTGAATAATGTACAGTAAATTCAGACTGGCTGTGCACAAAGAGCAGAATCTGCAAACAGACTGTGGAAGAAAAGACGCCAAGTACCCAAGTGTGACGTAAAGCACGCTGACGTCACCTGGTTGACGTTTGCGGAAGCAAGTCGTTGCTTTTAGCCTGTTAACTCAAAACCCAAACACAGGGGATGTTTTCGCATTAAACCTCCAAGAAAGCGGAGATTACCTCAGTTATCGGTCTGACGCGGTCCTGTCGACTCACCGGTTGTCTCTCTGTGCTTCTCGGGCGACTGAGAAACAGCTAGACTTCGACTGAGATGGAGGTAAATGTTCAGTATCAAGGAATTAGCTTTAGCCAGTCTGCCGCAACTCAGTGCTGTATGTATAGCGTCTTCAAGTTCGCCATTAATGCTCTGCCGTTTGTAACAGAGACGTTAAGGTTGCTTGGTAGAACGCGGCGACACGCTTCTGTCTCCTGGTACAACAGGAACATGTTTCCGCATTTTCACAAAGTCAGCTTTCCGACGTGGTTGACACTGAAGACGAACCTTTTTTTTTTTTTTTTAAATTACTTATACTTGCTTTTTTATATATATGCCGAATTACAAAGTGGCTCCTAATGAAACATAAAACGTTTTAAAGCATTCTCTGTCAACACGGAACTTTTGCCGACAAGCAGAGCAACTTTCTTTCCGAAGTTTATCCTGTTTTGACTGTGAGGCAAGCAGACAACAACACAACAAGGAGGATACAGTATACCTAACACAGGGTTTAAATGGGTTTCTGCACCTATTTAGGTTGGGTTTGTAATTCCTCTTTTCTTTCCCCTGAAACAGGGCCCTGACGCTTCTGGAGAAGGGTCTGCTGCACCATCACCAGCAGGTGCAGCAGCCAAGTCAAAGGTGCTGCACGTCTACGAGCACATTACTGTGCAAAGAGGCCATCGCGGTCTGTTATATGTGTCCACGTGTATATAAACGGGATTCACGTTCCTCTCTTTTCTCCTCAGCTGGACACGCTGTCAAAAGATGACCTCATCAAGTTTGCCAAGAAGCAGATGGCTGCCATGCAGAAGATGAAGGGCAGATGCGCAGGTAGCTGTAAATGCTATAAAAGCTTGTGTTTGCATTGGACTCTTGGCTCTGTTGACCAATGGTGTACAAGTATGTGACCTTATTTCCATTTTTTTCAGATTTGGAAAAAGAAGTTGAATCCCTCAAACAGCAATCCAAAAACAATAACAGCAGTTCAGATGACTCCACTCTGATACAGGTTTGTTTGTAGGGCAGGACCTCATCATGTGTCTGCTATAATGATTCCTCTGTTAATATGCTGTAGGTCATTTTCATACTGCATCATGGAAATCTTGTGGGTGTGTGTGTAATAGGAGCTGACTGAGAGGATGGATGCCTTACTACTGGAGAAGGCAGAAACTCAGCAAAGTCTGACACTATCTCGTAAAGATCTAGAGAGGACTAAGCAGCAAGCCAAGGTGCGATGCAACACAAATTCTGTATGATGTGTGACACTGGTTAATGAGGCAGTTTTACTGAATAATACAGGGTTTCTCTGAACACTCTATGATCCCAGATTATCATAACACACCTAAGTGAATATTATGTGCAGGATGATCTAGCGGTGCTGCAAGAAGAGTTTGACCATGTAATGGAAGATCATGAAAGCAAGATTAAGGCCCTGGAGAGCAGCCTTGAGGACTCCAACAACAAACACCAAGAAGAAGTGTCTTATTTCCAGAAACTACTGAAAGAGCGAGAAGAAAGTGACAGGGAGAGTGAAAGAGAGCGGGAGCGCCTGGCTGAACATTCCACTGCAAAAGAGGGCGATGAAGAAGTCAGCCGTCGCTTAGAAGCTCAGCTGGGAACCCTTCGTGCTGAACTGGAAGCGGTCAAAGAGCAACAATCCCAGGAGATTGCTGAGTTGCAGGAGAGCCACCAAAGGAAGCTGACAGAGGCCCAGCAGGAGGTGGAGAACCTGACGGAGGAGCTGGCTCAGAAGAGTCTGCAGCACGAGGAGGAAATGAGAGCTCTGGAGGAGGACTGTGAAATGGAGAGGGAGCGTCTTCTGTTGCTCCACGAGGAACTGACCGAGCAGCTCGCTCTCAAGGGTATGACAGCATTTCATTTAAAGGCAGAGGTCAGAACAGGAGCTAGATGTTTCCTGAAGGGGATTTCACCTTTCCAAGCAATTATACTCTATAGGCACAACTTTTTTCCTTGAAAACATAAGGCTAACCCAGTTCAATAGCACAGAGCAGAGCTGAGTTGAGCCTTTTTGTGGCCCAAGCAGAATTGCAGCTGCAACTAAGGGTTATTTTTATTACGAATTATTATTTTAAATGAATTTTGTGCTGTAATCTAAAAATTGTAATACATTTACAGTGAAATTGAAACCATGATAGGACACCTAACTTATTGCAGGCCAGGGTATATTTTGGATTATATGTGGTTATGACCCAGGCTACGGCATAAATAAGCAAATTAATTGATTTGTGAACATATGAGTGTTTATATCCTAATTGTATATGTTACACAGTATGTGTGTCCATGTGTTTATATCATTGATAAGATTGAAATTAAAATGACTTTCTCAGCTAACATTACCCTTACTTTTACAGACAGCTACCTGCAGGATGTGCAAGAGGAAGATGAGGAACCCGCCCGTGGTTCAGGGATCGCCAAAATGCTGGAGCTGTCGGGCTGCAGTCAGGGTGAGTCTGTCCATGGTGATGGAGAGGAGACAGAGACTGGAAGACTGAAAGCAGCCTTGGAAGATCTTCAAGCCCAGAACACCATGTTGCAGGATGAGCTCACCCTGCTCAGTAATGTGAAGGGTGAGCTTGAGGCAGAGCTGGAGAGGGCCAAGGAGGAGTTCCAGATGGAGCGAGAAGAACTGGAGTTCAAAGTCAATGAATTGCAGATGATTCGGGAAAGTGCCCCGAAGGCCATAACCCTGCACCCTGACCAACAGGAAGTCCAAGGAGAGCTCCAGCAACAGAGTGAAGCACACACCGATGAAGAGGTCTCTCTCCCATGTGAATCCAAAGAGTTATCAATTAGTCCTGGGGAGCAAAACCCCTTGAATCCAGGAAAGCTGAGGGCTCAGTGTGACGCCTTGACCAGAGAGAGAGACTCTGCCCTGGCTGAGTGTCAACACATGAGAGACATACTGCAAGGTGTGGAGACAGAACTGGGTGAGAAGACAAAAGATATTGTTCTTCAGTACAAAACCATGAAGGAGCAGGGGGCCAATACTGTACGGGAACTCCAAGGCAAGATAGAAGAACTCAGCCAGGAGAGGGATGAACTGTTGGATATGGTGAGAGAGGTTACAGAGGAGAAAAACACTGTGATGAAGAATGTAGAAGACCTGAAGCTGAAGCTTGAAAGTGAGAACCAGAACCTCCAGTCCTCCGTAGAGAAACAAACAACTGTAGCCTGTGAGAAGAAGCAGTCTGTGGAGGAACTGACGAGGCAGAACGAGGAGATCCTCTCCCAACTGCAGATGAAGGAAACCCTGACTCGAGACCTGGAAGAGATGGTCAACACTCTGACTGAACAGCGAGACAAACTACAGTCCCAGCTTCAGCACAGAGAAGAGATAATACAAAACCTGAACAATGAGAGGACAAAAGAAATGGAGAGGCTGCTGGAGGAGAATGAGAAAGAAGCGCTTCTGCGTAGAGAGGAGCAAGAGAAGGATTTGAAAAGCCTTAAAAAAGAGAAGGAGGATGAAGTGCAACATCTAAAAGAGGATATGGAAAAGATACAGGAGAGCCTGAAGGAGGAGGTGGAAAGAAGGCAGGAGACAGTTTCTGCTTTAGAGCAGACTATCAAAGACCTCTCCACAGAAAATGCTGACCTTCATCAGAAATTAGAAGAGGCGTCTTCCATAGCCCAGGAAACAACAGAGCTTTTGGGTTCCAAGTTGGCAGCCCTGCAGTCTCAGCTAGAGCAGGAGACTTCTGAAAAGAATCACCTGGAGGTGAAGATGAATTCATTGGCAGAGCAGGCAGAGCAGGCCCGCACAGCCATCAGAGCTCTGGAGGAAAATCAGTCTGAAGCTCTCAGACACTCCATCGAAGACATAGAGGAGCTCAGGGCACGCATAGATGAGCTGGAAAAGGAGAGGAGCATGTTGAGGAGTAGTCTTGAGGAAGCTCAAGGGGTAATCACATCGGAGGAGGTGCAAAGGGAGCTCCAGGCTTGTATCACAGTCCTGGAACAGGAGAGGAACATGTTGAGAGACAACCTGGAGGAGGTGATGAAGGATACTGAAGGCCTGCAGAAAGACCTGGAAGATATGAAGTCGGCCAACGAGAAGGCTAATGAGGAGAACAAGAAACTGCTGGCTCACATCTCTCTTATGACCCAAGAGAAAGAAGAGACGGAGAATGGGGAAATGGAGCGCGAGACAGAGAAAGAGAGAAGAGAGATACAAGAGCAGCTGGCAGAGAAGGATTCACTCATATCTCAGTTGAGGAGTGAGACGGCTGCTCTCCAGGTGAGTGGAACTCCTGATGTGTCAGGTTTTTCTTATAATAATGTTACTCCAAAAGAAATGTGAAGTTGACAGTTTTGTAAACACTGATAATAATCACTGCTAAATCTAATCAGACATGATCATGCAGCCACAGCAGTTGCATGGGACCAAACTTAGTAGCTTTAAGTCATTTAGCAAGTAAATTACCTAACATTTGCAGGTTACAGCTTGATAAAGGTCAAGCTTTGCTTCTAGGCAGACATTTGGTGGTATTTTTTGACATTTTATAGACTAAACTGCTATCAGGATTTATTGACAAAATTATCGTTTAGATAGATGATTGAAATGTTTCCTGCAGCTCTAGAAATGTTGCTGTTAGTTTGTGTCAGTTGGAGGAGGGTTAGGTCTATCTACTCTACCTGTAATGCAACTCTGGAGAAAAGAAATGCACGGAAATGTTTGGAGACTGTTTGTTCCTCTCATGTTGAATATTAGCAAAAATATTAGATGCTGGTAGCTTCTAACCAAAAAACAATGCTTCCTTTGAAAAACAATGGTGATTGATGTGTAATTTGATTTCCTTCTGTTTTCTTTCTTTCTTTTACTTTTGCTCTCAGGAGTCTGCTGCCCAGTCTGCTGTATCTGAGGAAAATTCTGCCAGTGAGATCACAAAGAAAATAGGTGTGAGGGTGACACTTGTTTATGTTAAGGAGTAATAAACTAATATTTCAAATGGCAAGTTATTTTACTAAATTTTTGGCCCCTCAAAATCCTGTCCAGTTTGCCTGCTCTTTGGAGCTGATGATAATAATAGAAATTGAGAATGTTACTCAGACCTTGTAACTGTTGCTTCCCTCAGCTCTCCTGAAGAGTGAACACAAAGAAAAGGATGAGAAGATGAATAAAATCAAGGCAGTCGCCATCAAAGCAAAGAAGGAGCTGGACATCAGTAAGAAAGAGGTAGAGTGAAGCATGAGAGAAAACTGTAAACATTGGTTTGCTACCCATTAACATGATAAAAGTAAATACACAGGAATTAACATGTTACAGTGGTTAAACAATCAGCAGCAAACGGGGTAATCAAATCAGTTGTAAATGGAAGAAATTGTAAAATATATCCATATCTAATCTATATCTAATATCCAAATGCTTTTTTTATGAAGTGTATTGTATCACAAAGCAGCATCTCACGTTTAGGACACTAGATCGATATAGATTATAGATACATTTTCTCTTTAGTGCTCAGACTAGTGATTGTACACAGCTTAATCTATCATTTATTTTATATGGGTTTTTTTTTTCCCCAGGTTGCAAGTCTTAAGGAAGAAGTAGAATCCCTGAAAGCAGAGAGGCAGAAAGTGAGCAGCTCTATGAAAGATATCATCCATGGTGCCGAAGGCTACAAGGTAGGAGACTGTGTTGGATAGAAGAACAACCTGTTTAAGTTCTGTAACCTTCCTGACATTTTACTGAAGCATCTAACTAAGAAAAGACATTGTTCCAAATAGTTACATGAAAACATCCGATCTACAATACGGCAGCTATTCAGGAACCATGGAAAACATCTTGCTTCGAGATCGATGGCCATACATTGTTTTAGTTTATCCAACGGCAATGGAACAACAGATCAGTGATCACAGAGCTGTTATCATGAATACATGTAATTTATTAAGGTCATTTATGTCAAGCAGTTGTTTTACAGTGTGGATGGTTTATTTTGAATAAGTGTTCTGAATGAGTAAAAGCTGTTTTACATCCATGCATGCCAACATAATATGTAGGCATGCATATTTTACTGTGAGTAATTATTTCTATTGATGTACCAAATAATGAACCAAAAAATGAATTGATAATCTTTAAGGAATAATCCATAATAGATATGTTATGTAATCAACATTGGTTAGTGTTTGGCATTTAAGAACATAGACAATACATATGTTACTGCATCAAATGTCACTCCATCGGACGGTTTAAATGGTTAGGTTTTCTTCAAACGAGAAGCGCAACATAAGCTCACCCAAAATTAAACTGACAGTTTAGATCGTTAAATATTTGAGTAATTGTATGCATTATAAGATGTTGCTAATTGGCAAGTGGAAGCTCTCTTTGAAGCAGACTTTTTGCCTGATGTCATTCTCAGAGGTCTCCATAAACAGCCCCCAGACTGCACTGTGCTTTACGACTGTGTCTTCATTAGAGGAGAAGCCGCTCTCTTGTATCTCATGAGAGTTTTGTCCCATACTCAAAATGTAGATGCAGCTGATGCATAGAGAGATGCATAGTGTTTACCTTCACTGAGCTGTTCAACCGGCTTCCAGTAATGAATGGATGTCTGTGTTTGTGTGTGTGTGTGTAGAACCTGCAGATAGATTACGACAGGCAGACAGAGCGACTGGATAAGGAGAGAGAGAAGGTGGAGGAGGCAGAGAGACAGATTGCTGAGCTGACCAAACGACTCAGCAGTGCTGTCACACAGGTAACAAAGATACACCTTCAATCTCACACACACCCACACATGACCACTAACAAACACACAAACTGTTCTCACCCTCCAGTAAATCTAAGCAGTGCCACTTTGTCTGGCAATGCATCTCTCCAATATGTCTCGCATAAGTCAGTTTGCATCTGATTTACAGTGAGTCGTTTTAGCCAACGACACAAATAGCCTATCAGATGTGACTGGGTGAGCTAGGGAGAGGTTTTGTATATATATATATATACACCTCTCCCCAAGCTCATAACTGTTTCTTTCCAATGAGAGAACAACAGGCAGGTAAATGGAGCGGAGTATAGCTTCCATCTGCTCTGTGCGAATGCGACACCATTTTCTGAGACACAGGTTTATTCATGGGTCTCAGGGGAAGGGGAAGGCAGACTGAAAGCTAGCCGGGGATCTCAGAGTACGTCTGGACATCTCTGTTTACCAATCATAGTTGCAGTGTTTGGCTGACAGATGACGGGAGGTTGCTGCTGCTGGTTCAGTGTTCCTTGCAGAGAATGCCCTCAGAGCCTGCGGCTGTCAGTTTTGCACGAATGACTTTCAAACGTGTCGCGTGTGTTTTATGAAGGGTTGGTGCATTTCCAGGTGAAAACATCCCATTTGAAATGAGTGAAAACAGCGTTCTCTCAGTTTGAACTCACTTCTTTTCATAGAATATAATCAATAATACCTAGCTAAACTTAACACAGTAAAATCACCAAAACTCACTCATTTGGTGAAATAAATCACAGCTAAATACAAATAGCATTGTAGCTCCTCATTAACCAACTTTGCCTCAAATGTGCATGAATTCTGGTTTACTAAAATATTCTTTTAGTTGAACATGCTCATGGTACCCTTCACCTAAACCAGAAGAAATGCAGACAATTCTTCACTTGATTATTATTTCACAAAATCTTATTAAATCTTGGAGATGTAAATGTATCACCTGACAAGGACAGTAACATGAATTGTTTATGCTTTTACAGAAGGAGACACTGAGCAGTGAGAAGGAGGACCTGCTGGCCAATGTGGAGACCGCAAGGAGCACAGTGAGGCAGCTGGAAGCCCAAAACCAGGAGCTGCAAAGACAGTCAGCCAGTCTAGACAAAGACCTGCTTGCTGAGAGAGCTATGAAAGAACAAAAGATCAAGGTAGAAATACTGAGACAGGGATGCTACCTGTGTATTTTAGCTGGTCTTATAATAGATCAACATGCAGTGGCTGAAACTTCAGACAAACCTGGTTCAAAGTCTTTTACGAACGTGTATCCTCACGTCAGATTAAACTATTCTTAAGACTTAAACTGCTGTACGGTTTTGAAGGTTTATATAATTATATGAAATATACACTATATTTACATACTGAAAACCCATTTGTTGTGCGTGCGTTTGCTTGCTTCACCAGGACTTGTCATCTGCCACGAAGGAGGTAGCAGAGCTGACAGCCCAGCTCCGCAAGCAGCAGCAGCAGTCTCAGCAGACTGCCCAGGAGCTGGAGCAGCTACGCAAGGTACACACTCACACACACACATTCTCAGACACTAGTGTCTCTGAGGGCCTGTCCAGTCAAGCGACTGGAACGGTGATGGCGGCCTGCAGCTACAGCAGCACCTCTCAGAGAGAAAGAGTCCAATTGTAGCCCACAGCACACAGGAGCTGCGGTTTCTTTTCCATTAGTGAAGACCTACATAGTACAGCAGCGTACATGGAAGCTGCCAGGAGGTCTGGTCTGTCCACATTGTTAGTACAGCCCAATAAACTAGTATTTTTGCGGTTGATACTGATTTTTGAGAGTATGGAAAAAGCAAATAATGACACATTGGGCGCTGTTAATTTTGTAGCAAAGATACCAGAATGTTAGAAAAGGGATTTCTTTAAAAAAGATAAACTAACATAATAAACCTCTTTCTCTGTTACTGTTTCTAAATGTAGCACTGGATGAAGTTTATGTACTTGCATTACTCTTGCAATTTTCTTGGCTGTATCCACATGGTTGAATGCACTTATTGCAGGTCGCTTTGGATAAAAGGCATTGTAATATACAGCTCTGGAATAAATGAAGAGTCCACTCCAAATTTTCCAAAGTTCCTTTTACTCAAACACATACCTATAAATGGTAAAACCAGAGAACTGATCATTTTGCAGTGGACTCTTTAATTTTTTCCAGAGATGTATGTATATTTAGTAGTACAACAAATATGTATACATCTTGAATTAAGAGCGAGATCAGGGTCAAATATGCATAAAAATATCACCTTGATAAAAGTTTACCTCGTATGGAACGATTTCATTGTGTGTCTGGAATTGTAATTTTTTACTGTTTCAAGAATTTAGGGATTTTAAAGGTCAGGTCCTAAATTCTTAGGAGAACTATTACAGTCTCCTTAAGCCCAGCAGGGTTCTTGACAGTCACTCACACATTCACAGATAAAGAAATCTCATGAAAAACACATCACAATTGTATTGTCATATCCATGTCTCTTATTTAAGAATATATTTGTTAAGTAGGACAACAGCTAATTTTAAAGTTGATTTGGCTCTAAATTTATTTTTTAAGTTGTTAAAAACTCTAACAACATACAGTATTATTGTATGCAGCGTTAAAAGGTTAATTAAATGTAAATGTTAAGAGCACGACAAAGAGCTTTAATTCTAAACAGCATCTTTTTTTTATTTATTTTTTTTCTTGACAGCAGCAAAGCAAGGTCAGCACTATAAACACGAAGTCAGTGACTGAGTGAGCTATACTCATAGAACCTGATGTTACAATATGTAACTAATGTTCTATTTCATAAAGGCTTTCCCCTTTAAGGACATCCCTAGTGGGATAAGGGCTATTGGGCTAATGTGGTCCATGCCCCACTGGGTCCGTCTGGTACCCACAAGCACAAACACACACCCACTTCATGAGAAATCAACAACCAGTCCATACCTCGCCAATGTGTCACAGTGCAATGGCGCATCACAGTACGTCATATGTGCACAGGTGGCACAGAGACCATACAATACCTTATATTTACCGTGAGGGAATGAAATTGGAAAACAACATAAAACCAGCAGCTGTGTGAAGCGGAGACGATGGTTACGCACTGCAACAGTCCAGCAGAGAGCAGAGTAGGAGAGAAATAACAACCACTCTGACAAAACACTCAGTACAGAGGGAGTCGGAGAACAAATGGAAGAACAGGGGGAGTTTATATTTTATTAGAATAATTAGAATTAGAATAGGTTCTCTTTCAAATCAAACATCTTAACATATGAGTGGAAAGTTTTGTTCTGCATTTATAAACATTTTTAATTCAAACGTAGCTTAACCACGTCATGTGATTTTCTACTTCAGTACACTCTAAGAGCAAATATTCCTGGGTGGGACCACTACAGAAAATTGCAGATTTAATATCCAGTAATTCACATTATAGACACTACCACTGACTATTCATGTAACAATCTGGCCACAATATAGCACACTGACCATACACCGTCCAGCCATATAGTAGATTTCGACCTAGTCTTGTTTACTAAAAGCTTAAGTTGAATGATCTGACTGATGGGGAGATGAGATTTAAACTCCTGTAATAATGTAATATGTTGGCTTTGCTTTCAGGAGGCGCAGCAGAGCTCTCTGCTGGACATGGAGATGGCCGACTACGAACGCTTGGTGAAAGAGCTCAACGCCAAACTCTTAGATAGAGATGAGTGTGCTGAGGATTTAAAGGCCCAGATAAACACACTGACCCAGAAGGAGGACACACTCAAACAGGATATGGGTATGTATGAGACGTTCGCATTTACACTCGCATAACACTATAGCTTGGGATTGGCTCCAGAACCCCCAACCCTCAAGGATAAGCAGGTATATCCGTTGGATGGATGTATAATTATTTAGAAATTGCATGATAATAAAAACAGACAATGACTGCTCATATAGAATTTTTAATAAAAAACATTCAATGTACTCTAGCTCCTTTTTTACATACAAAGTAATATGCTGCTGGTCTCATGTTTAGTTAGCACAGTTTTAGGAACTCCAGTCTGCATTAACTGATGGTAAACATTAATTATTCCTGCAGAGCCTTAATGATTTACTGTTTGCCATGTAACTACAGGGCCTCTGTTGCATGTCATTCTTCTGTCTCTCTCTACACTGTCAGGCTGTGTAATAATACTGAAGTAAATTTCCTTAAATAAGAAGCCTACAGTATATATTTCACCTAAACCACTTTTTGTGTGTGTCTCTAGAGGCTTTGATGTCCCAGCTGGAACAGGGGGAGGAGAAGTCCTCCAAGATGAAACAGCTGCTGGTGAAGACCAAAAAGGACTTGGCCGATGCCAAGAAACAGGTTTGTTTAGTGGGTGTGTGTGTGTGTTTGTGGCCAGCAGGATTTCCTATTACTGTATGTAACATTACTGCCTGATGAATGTAAATAGTGTTATGCATGTGTGGGTGTGATTATGGGGGAGGCCTTGAAGATGTAGGGAGTAGTTAATCATTTGTGTGTGTTACCATGTTTGTGTATATGGGTGTATGCATTTAAATTTTCACTCGTGTGTGTGTGTGTGTGTGTGTGTGTGTGTATATGTACGTGCAGGAGAGCTCCCTAATGATGCTGCAGGCCTCTCTGAAAGGAGAGCTGGAGGCTAACCAACAGCAGCTAGAAAGCTCCAAGGTAACACAGCCGGCACTTGCCAGCAAAACTCTGGGATCCCTTTTGATGAGATATATCGTTTTACACATCAACATTTCAGTCCTACACGTTACATATTAAAGTGTCTGTGTGTGTGTTTGTGCATTGAGATCGAGGTGTGTGAGCTGGCGGCTGAGCGCCATCGTCTGCAGGAGCAGCTGAGGTCTGCGCTGGAACAGCAACAAAGAACCAGTAACTCTCTGCAGCAACACATCAACAGCCTGCAGCAGGAGAGGGACACTGCTAAGGTACACACACACACACACACACACACACTATTGTATTTTAACCTTTGATTCAGGTTTGACTGACCTTCCTCCACACACATACTGTACCTGTAGTGTACATAAACACATTGACCACTGAACAGCTCCACCAGAATGAGTAAAATGCACTGCTCAGGAGCACATCAACGGTAGTGTTTGAGATGCTGCAACTATAGGAGACACTATACCAGCTCATGCTCAGTACTTAGAAAGAATGGTGTTATAGAGGGCTGCAACTCGTGACTATTTTCATTATTCATCTCTGAATTATTTTTGATTAATCATTTAATCTTTACAATGTCAAAACATTTTGAAAAATGCCCATCTCAAATTCCAAATGCCCAAGGTGACAACTCTTAATTGCTTGTATGCTTTCACCAACAGTTAATAATACAAAGACATTTAATTTACAGTGATAGTAAAAGAGAGAACCTTCAATTTCTTCAGTTTGAGAGGCTGAAACCAGAAAATGTCTTGCACGTTTGCTTGCTGAGTGACTGTGTGATGTGAATTTTTTTTGCTGTGGAGCTGCTCATATTGTTTGTCATTATTAAATATTAGGAGCTGTCTATTTCTGCAACACTAAAAAGACAAAACAAAATCATAGGTGGAAAGTCGCTGCCCACCAACTACTGTATGTTTTTTAATGCTTAGTCTGCTGGTGTCATGATATTTCTACCAGCGTCTATTCCCACTGCTACTGCAACTTTGTGGTCATTCTGGGGGCTGTAGTTTGTGGTGCTGTTGAACTATATTGTGTTTCACTAAGAGGTTTGTATAATATTTTGTCCACCTCATTTATATCAATGAAATCTGTATATAGGATTTGTGTGATTTGTTGTCTGTTCCCCATTCTTGCAACCCCATTACTTTAACATTCTGTATTCTTCACTCAGCACTTAACAACTTTGCCTCTGCAGTTTTTCATCTCGCTTAGGTCTCCATCCTGTCCTCTCTCATTCCATTGTTAATGGCAACGCAACATTACTGTGTCTGATATTGGGAATATGATTCAGTGGGGTGAAGATTATATGACACACCTTTTTAAACGTAATTGATGAAATTGGCTACATACAGGTCTTTTACTAACTGGACACAGTCAAATTACATCTCTCAACCAGTCAAGAAATATATAAGTCTTTGGGTCTGAAGCTGAGTAAAAGTAAGACCACGGCCATCAAAATGAGGTAAAGCTCTAGTATTCTTCACAGAAATGAGGACTACAAATCTGCTCATCTGTCACAGACTGTCAAACCTATTTCCTCTTTGGAGTGAGAAGAAAGGTTTGTTGAATCTATATGAAATGTGTGCTGTGTTATTTACTGTATAGCTGTGTGTTGATTCCAGGCTGAGCTTGTGGCAACGACTGGCGAGTTTGAGAGTTACAAGGTGCGAGTCCACAATGTGCTCAAACAGCAGAGGAGCAAATCCACTGCTCAGGGTGAAGGAGACTCTGGCAAATATGAGAGGTAAGTTCACCACCTGTGTGACAAATATGCAAGGAGGCAATCAGAAATGGTAATAGTGAATTGCATCCTGTTGTAACCTATGGTGGACAGTGTGAATCTCAGCTTTAATTTGAGGGTGTTCACATCCATATTGGGTGAACAGTGGAGGAATTATAACCCTGCCATTGTCCTGCTGCACTGTTTGAAATTATATATATATATACAGAGGTATATAAGATATATACAGAGGGTGGGCAAAATACACAGGTACAAAGGCAGTTACTCGAGAATGATATATAAATATCTAATGAATCTGTGGTGTGTCTGGCAGGGAGCAGATGTCCTCTCAGGTAGAGCAGCTGAGGTCAAAGCTGGCAGAGAGCCAGCAGAGCCTCCACAGCAGCACAGTAGAGCTGCAGCAGCTCCAAGCTGAACACGACACTCTGCTGGAGAGACACAACAAAATCCTCCAGGAAACCGTTAGCAAAGAGGCTGAGCTTCGTGAAAGGTGAGCCGGCTTGACCCTGTCTTGTATAGAATTTACCATACTACCATGTTGACATTTTGTGTGTTCTCTCACACTCCCTGATTTTCTCGTAACAACAACAGTGTTTTCCTGTTTTTCATTTCAATCTCTGCAATAATGAGACAGAGGCACATATGCTGGTATTTTCCAGGTACTGATTGGAGTCCTGATTGGACATGGAAAATAGTTTTCACTCTTCTTTTCACTTTCCTGTCATATGCTGCTTTTACTGATTATCTACCAAATGAGCAGTCTCTAAATTCTTCCTTTATTTTCTTCTCGCTCTGTCTCGACCTCCAGGCTGCTGTCAGTGCAGTCGGAGAACATGGCTCTGCGGTCAGATCTGTCGCAGAGTCAGGCTGACCTGTCTTCCCAGGTCGAGGCCCAGCGCCAGACCTACAGGGAGCAAATGAGGAAGCTGCAGGAAGACCACCGGGCCACTGTGGAGACCCTGCAGGGCCAGCTGACCCGCGTTGAGGAGCAACTCTTCAACCTGCAGAGCCAGAACAGTAAGCACGGAGGAAAAGTACAAACTTGATCCCTTTAAATTCATCAGGCATTAAGTACCTCATTCTGTACATGAGGTAGCTGTGGAAACAGGTGAGGTAACAAATGTATCTATTATTATTACCAGCCTGCATGAATGGTGTCGTATAAAGAGACCCATCCAAGCATCAAGTTTTAAGAGTGTTGAAGTTTACTTCACATCTTGTTTACTCTGCTTTTCTGTGAGAGCAATGATGGCAATGAAGGGGGGGGGGGGGGGGGGTTGTGTTGTGTTTT
>JAVQJF010032675.1:0-51251 GCA_036023855.1 Gadopsis marmoratus
TCTCTCTCTCTCTCTCCCTCCCTCCCTCAAATCAGAGTAAAGTCAAGTGCTGGAGGAGAGAAACCTCAACAGTGTTCCCTCCCGTTGCCTCAGCAGAGGAGCCACGGGATGAGTGATCCGGAGAGGATCCTCGCTGCGGTCACTTCTGGTTATGAACAAATCTACAAAGTGACAGTCACCTCTTATGTTGCAGCCAGAATATAAAAAGAAAAGAAAAGTGCTCCTAAACAGCCACATGACCCTATCCCCCCCCCCCCCCCAGGGCCAACACCGTTCCTCTCAAAAGTGCCCCCATTAAACACGAGTTATTTTTACACTTTTACCACTTTTAACTCCTTTAATAATTGAACACTGAAAAAAAAGTGTAACAGGAACTGACTGGAGAGTTTTCAGCAAACGAAGGAGGAGGAGGGGGGGGGGGGGGGATAGATAATTCATGGCCAGTTCACCGAATAAGAGTTCTGGGAGAAGAACACAGGTGTGTGGCTGGGCCTGGGAGCGGTGTTGGTTAGTTATTGTAGCTTCACTGTGTGTGTGCGCTGGTGCCGATGGGATGTCATCCCTGTGTGCTGGGACGGGATGGGGGGGGGGCTCGGCGTGCGTCCGCATGCCAAGAGGGAGGCCTCTCGCTTTGTGGACGCGGAACCTGAGAGCAGATATCGCGTTTCAGCTTTTGTGGCATTTAAATTTGACACCCAAAAAAAAAAAGGGGGGGGGGGTGGGGGCCTTGATCTCATTACCTCAGTGTATCTAAAATCTCGGCCCTGCTGCCCAACACCAACCACGAGGACATTGTGCCCACAGCAGCAGGATGGTGGCCACTGCGGAGCGGATCCAGTATCGAGCTGAACTTCATGTCCACATCACCCAGCTGTTACGCAACGCACCTCCCACCCCCACTGCCCGTCTCTCTTTCTCTCTGTCCTCAAGTCTCGTCTCCTCCATCATCATCACCCCCCCTTGCTGCCGCCTGCTTTTCCTTTACACCAAACTGTCAGGTGCATTACCTGCAGTAACAAGAAGACGGAACAAACCGGAGCTGTGTGAGAGGATGTTTCATCAGGACAGTGCAACAACACACACCTTCTGCTCTAAATGCACGAGTGTGTTTGTGCTTCGACTGCGAACAAAAATGCATCTTCAAAAGTAAAAAAAAAAAAAAAAAAAGTGTTGTTGCTGCTATTGCACGAGCAGGGTTCCAGATATTGTCTCCCTGAAAGTACCGAGACACGCGATCGGAGTACGTTCGGTTTAAATGTGCGCAAAAATGATGAGTGCACGTGGTGAAGTGCAGCCGCAAACCAGCGGCACCCAGCGCTACGCTGACAGACGAAGCATGCATTTGGCTCCTCTCCCTCCTGTGTCCTCCTCTCCCTCCCTCTTCCTCTCTCCTCTTTGAATCTCACACGCTCGAGCCCATTGGATGGGTTTTTTAATCCCCGTCCTCTGAAACCGCGACGTCTGCCAAAGCAACCATATGGACATGAACCGCCCCCCCCCCCCGTTATCCACACACACAGTATCACACGTGCAAAGGAAGGTTGCATATACAGTATTGAGCGTCTCCAAAACGAGACGCGCGTGTGTGTGTGAACCCGCGTGCCGAGCCACGTGTTGCGGACCAGCCCACTTCCTACGGTGGCTGAGAGGGGAGGGAATCCAATACGGTTAATTGACAAGCCGAGCCTTTTACATAACCGGGCTCCATCTCAGTGGTGGTGTCAGAATCCACCCCTCCCAGGGCGCTTCGATGCTCCCTCCCTCCCCACTTCTGCACTCACACTCCATCCTTCTCTCCCTCCATCCTTCTCTTCTGTCACTTCATGGATGATTAAACCAGTAATTCCCCATCAGGATGAAAATGCTTCAGATGAAAGGAACAGCAATCACAGCACTTGTTCTTGTGATGGTTGAATGACTGATGGGAGTCCTTTCTCCTCCATTTCCTCTTGTTAGCGCTCTTCATAGAAGCCAGGTGTGTTTTTAGCATCTGTTACCATGGCGCCGAGGGAGCGAATGCAACATCTCCTGGGTGACAGCCACAGGTATACTCTGTACTGGGAAACAACCACACACACACACACCTTCTCACGTAACTTCTTTTTTGCAAGAAATGAACAGTCAACACAAGCCATTATATCCAGAATGTATGCAGATATTCATATATACATATATATATATATAAAAAAAAGTTGGATACACACACACAAGAAGTCCATAAAAATAAAAATAGGCACATCTATGTCACAGGTGACAACACACTTGGCTGAATTTAAAGCAAATAAAAGCCTTTGTGAAACGATACCAGATGGGTTTAGCACTTCTTGTTAAATTAATTACGAGCATTTGAAAGAATAAAAAAAACAAAAACACCTGATCCAGGTCTGAATGACATGCAAGGAAAATAAACAGCAGTTTCAAGTTTGCATAAGGAACTTATTTATCTTCAAAACATATTAAGACACATCACGCCCACTCGAGAAACATTCCTCATCCTTCTGCTTTTTGGAGCTTAACACAAGTTTTCCCAGTGACGAGTACATTCTGTCCTAGACTTCAAGTACAGTAAGTGAATGGTGATTTCACAAACTAAACCCCAGTGAGACTTCATGTGCTGATGAAGAAAGAGTAAATTATTAAAAACCTTATTGTCTGACATTTTGTCACTTCGAGTACAGTCTGGAGTACTCGAAGTGAAAAACAAAAGGGAACATTATGAAGTTATTAACAAGACAAAGGGGAATTATTATAAACTAGCCTTTGTGTGAAATACATACACATTCCTCGCTGAACACTGTTCGTTGTAATTGAGGACGCCTTCACTGTCTTTGTGCATCAGGAGGCCGGCGAAGGAAAAACCACGAATTTCTACAAAACTGACACGATTCTTCACCTTCACATTCTGGTTTTTCTTTTCCGAAAAATATAAACATCTCGACTGCATAGAGCTTATTTCTTCACTCGCATTTCAAACTTCAATTGCATGTTACAGTTAAAGACACTGTAATCTCACATTGGTGCAGCATGGGTTATGCTGTAAAAAACCTACTTAAACATTTTAAAATAAATATTTTGGGTATAGAAGAAAAAATTAAATAAAATCACAGAAGCGGTTATAGTTATTTTTGGTACAGTGCTGAGGATGCCTTTTGTTTTGCAGAAACGTCACTAGAATCTTGTGCATTTGAAACTAACAAAAAGTAAAAAAAAAAAAAAACTTTCCTACCCACTTTTATAAAGATAAATGTGAATACTAGAAGGAAGAAAACAGCTGCTGCACATTTCAATCATTTTGTCAGTGAGCACTTGATATACAGTAAAACATATTTGGGTAATGCAACTCTTGCACTAGCACAACCTGGTGTGGGTTTAAGGCATGTTATGAGTCATTCAAACACCGTGATATGGAAATCACAGAGGGTGGAGCACATCCAGACAAAGTCACTTTCTAACAAACATGTTTGGCTCAGAATCATTTCAGAAAAATAGCAGTAAAAAGTATCCGGGGGGAGAATCAAAGCTAAGCACACATGCTAACACGAACAGTAAAGGTAAAGCAAGGTGTGCAAAGCAATGAGCAAAACTCAATGGGCTCTTGGGGGGGCCAGACTGGACTTACATTAAGGCACTAACTCTAACCTCGACCCTCCCCTTCACCACGCCTGATTGGCTGACCATCATCCAGTGTTGCATCATCACTGACCATTATGCGGTCGTGTGATCCTGGACGATGCCTGTGATCGGCTCTTTTGGCTTCTGAGTCAGGGGCAGAGCAGGGCTGAAGGGGAGCGCCGAGTTGTTGGTGGGGACGTGGCGGAGAGGCAGTGATGAGTTTGTGGCAGGGCTGCACAGATGTTGGAAGCGCTGAGAGGTCAAAAGGTCACAGTTAGTTGATTGTTTTAACATTGTAACATCCTCATCACTGTGAACAAGTCTTCTGTGGATTTGGTTTAAAAGTCTTCAAAAAAGGAACATGTCTGGGTTTATTATCAGCACATGGTGCTAAATAAATTTTAAAAAGTGTTGGTATAACCTGTGGCAGGGTTCCTGGGGTGGTGGCCAGGGCGTAGATGGCCCAGATGGGAAGCAGGGAGACGGAGGAGAGTGTAAGAAGCCAGCCCAGCGTGGTGGCCCAGGCTGGAGCGACCAGGCCTTTCCCCAGACTCAATGGGGACCAATGCACAAGAGAAAACATGAAAGTAGCCTACAGGGGACAGAAAGGAGGAGGGACTGGGTCAGTTAGTCGGAATCAATGCAAAATGTCTTTGGACAGAAGTGCATCAGGTTGATACCATCATAGCACAACAATCTGAAGTCTGATAACGCGTTTAAATGGCTCTTTAAAATTTAATCTTACATTTCTGCTACTGACACTTGGTTTTGGAGGCTAGCCACAGCCAGGCTAGCTGCATTTAAGGGCAATATAAATCTTTGCATGTAGCCAAAAACTATTCCTGTAAAGCAAGTGACACAGAAACACTCCTGGACTACTGAAATTGAATACAGAGCACTGAAAATATAATATAACAAAATGGCTGAAACATAAAAAAATTACATAAGTATGTAATATTACACATTACTTATGATAAAATGACGTGCACTTCAAGGCAGTAAAAATCTATTTGATGTAATATATGATCTTGTATGTTTGCAGATACAGTCACAACTTGACACCAAATTACAAGAGTACGTTTTCTATCCTTCCTGATATATATATTTTTTTATATATCACTAACTAAAAAAACAAATATTTAAGATCTTTGGTTGGTCAAAAAAAAGGTTTGGAAATATTGTAAGCATGGACAGAGCACATACAGTGTGTCATGGGGATGGGTTCATATGATATTCCGAACCTGTGTGTATGTGTATGTACTGTTTCATAGCAAGCGGATGCTCAAGAGTGTGTGTGTGTGTGGGGGGGGGGGGGGGGGGTCACTCAAAGTGCACACAGCCGGGGTCAAGTATTTCCAGCACAGCTTGAAGACAGGCAGCGGGCTGTAGCCGGTCATATCCCTGATGTTGGCACTGAAGCGCTCGGCTCCTGTGGGCGAAAGAAGAACAGCCTCACCGTGAGTGGTTGGGGTTTTGGTTTGGTTTACGACTGGCTTGTTGTTTTTGGTGGCGGTGACTGACTTTGGTTGCATTACTTTGTGTTTTGCCAGTATCCACCACTTTATAGGAAGGTACTAGACAAAGTTATTCACATGTCATTATTTCTATTATGTAGCATAAGATATAAGAATGGTGGTCAAAACTACAAAACAATAACTGAATAACTGTCATACATTATTTTCATAGTAAAAAAAAAACATTTTAAAAGACTCATTTGGTAAAAGAAGGCACCCCTTTTCTAAAATAACCAAAGCTGTGTAGCAAAATTCCTTCAGGACCATAAGCAGCAGCTGAAGAGTGTCATAAAATTAAATTAAAAAAAAAGGTGTAAAGGTGCACAGGAGTCCTGACTGCTGTGTTACCCAGTCCAGTCCACTCACCTACTGCTGGGACAGCCATAAAAAACAGGCTTCAATTGTTTTCATATTCACCCCCCCCCCCCCTCCTCCTCTCTACTAATTTACTCGACTTATTTGCCATCACCTGCGATGGCACTACTCTGTTTTCACATTTCATAGCTTTTCTGGGTCATAATTCTTCACCAAGTGAATTGTCTAAACGCCGGAGCCCCTATCGTGTTTGTCTTGATGTACGTACATTCCACCCATCTCACACTTAAACAACATTTTTGTAAATGCTCTAGAGGTCTGGCTGGGATAGGGGCTCCCTGAGGCCGCCAGACTGAGACTGAGAGGCGACGGAACCCGGGGGCTGATTTAGGGTCCAGAGGAGACAGACAGGGGCCTGGCAAAGAGCCAGTCTCCTTACAACAGTGGGTAGCTGCAGCCATGTTAACATACCGTCTACTGACTCCAACTGGAATGCAGGAGGAGGGAGGACCAGTGGACTGTGCGTGTTTCAGATTTTAGGAACTACTTTCATTAGAGTGATAAGAAGTGTTTAACTATTTGCACTGCTCCTTTATATTCTCTGTATGTACGGAAAACAATCAGCCAGATTTATTTATTTATTTATACATTTTCTAAATTGGCAGACTGTGGAATCCTATTGTCAGACTAATGAGCGCCAACATAATTGGATGGATATTTTATACATATAAAATGTGTCTTTGATTAAATGTGCAACAGGATTCAAGGTAAAAAGACAAGAGGAGAGGAGGAAAGTGTGGAGAGGATGACAGGAAATGAAAGAAAATGAGGGGCAAAGAGGAGGAAATAAAATGAAATTAAAAGAAAGGTAAGAAGAGGAGAGAGGAAATGAGTGCAGAGGAGAAGAGAGAATGGCAAGGGAAAGCAAAAGAGATGGAGGAAAGGAAATGGATAAGGAGAGGAGAGAGGATATGAGTGCAGAGGAGAGACAAGGAAAGGGAAGGAAAGGAAAGCAGAGGAGAGGAGTTGGGGTTCGTACCGTAGACCCAGCCGATGGCCAGGGAGTGGAAGATGGAGAGAAGCAGCAGGCTTGCTCCACTGCAGGAGAAATGGTCATAGATCTGGAACACATACAGACCACCCTGGATCAGGGTGGAGACAGACAGACAGAAATGAAGAGAGCAAATTCCATTAATTCCATATGATAAAAACCAAATGAGGGTAGAGGATCACGTACGCCTCATACACACATCCATCCATCCTGAGGGTGACCTACCGGCGTGACCATGACCAGTCCTATCAGGAAGCAGACGACACAGACCAACAGCAGCAGCAGCTCCCTGCGGTGGCCTCGTCTGATCAGGTGAGGGTACAGGTCCGTCACCGACGTCATCAGGGCCTCCAGACTCACAAACTGGGTGAAAGACGGGAGACGGGGTCAGTTCTTTACATGGTGCTACGCATAATACGTCAATGCCATCAAAGGTTGGCGTGTGTGTGCGTCTCCACCTGTGTGTCCAGCCCCAGCATGATGATCATGAGGAAGAAGCAGACAGCCCAGAGTTGGGGTAGAGGCATCATGGCTACAGCTCTTGGGTAGGCAATGAAGGCAAGGCCAGGACCTGAGCGGACAAATATAACGAACAAGAGTAAATACACGTTATTCAAACATAAAAATGTATGTTGACTTTATGGATTCTGACTCTGCGTATTCCAAGTTCCCATTCATTCCTCAGTAATTTCCTAAAGCAACGCTAGTTTAGGAAACAGCACTCGAACAGGAGTATGTAGTGCATTTGTTAGGGACTAGTTTAAGCCGCAGATTAATACGGATTAATGAGTGGATTCAATCATTAGCTAAAAAGTTCCGCTTCATTTTTGATTCCCCTTGGGCCGTTTTCCTAAACACGATTGCCTCACTTCTATGAAGGAAAATGCCGCTGCCATCTGCAACCCTGTTTCACCTGACTGGGCCACGGTGGCTATGTCCACGCCCTGCTCCTCAGCCATGAAGCCAAGCACCGAGAAGATGGCAAAACCTGCCAGGAAACTGGTGCCGCTGTTCAGGAGGCACAGAAGGAAGGAGTCCCTGCAAGGCCACATAAACACACACATTTATTTGGCATTACCGCAAGATGCAACGTGAAGAAATACATGTAAGAATTTGGGAGAAACAAAAGCCAAAATGTGTCAAAGTGCCTTTAGTCAAACAGAATATAGTGACTGAATACAAGCTAAGAGTTCGGTGTGTGTGGGAAACAAGGCAGCGAGGGCTTTTCTTTAAGGTGTGGCTGCATCAGTGTGTTTTCTCTGTCAATTCCAGCCATTCCTCCTGGAAGCCATCTGACCAGCGGGAGCTTACATCTTACAGTTCAGTGAACAGGGCTCGTCTGTAAGGAGACGCTGTGCGGCTGGGGTTGCCGTTGTGTGCGTGTGACAAAGTGTCTCACTTATAGCAGTCATTGTTGTATTTGTTGTAACTGCCGAGGGCTGTGAGACTTCCCAAACAGATCCCATATGAGAAAAATATCTGGGTACCTGCATCCATCCATACCTGCAGGAAGAGAGGGACAGAGAGACAGGGGGAGAAAGTGAAAGGACAGACGAGAGGCAGGAGGCGCCAACTGCATGTTACTGAAACCTCGCTCTGTCGGCTCCATATGAGACGAGGCAATAAAGTTACATTAATTAAAATAAGGGAATAAGATATATTATGTGCATTTTCTTTCTGTCTCTGCATGAGGCAAACCTGCAGACACACCAAAAAGTCCACAGTTTTCATCTTAACTTTAACAATCCTGCCTGCCGCAGATCTGCCAATACACCTACTCAGCTGACAGGTTGGGCCTCTTACCTGCAGGCTGCTGCTAAACCACCTGACCGAACGACGGGAAGAATTTCCGGCGACTCCAGAGAGTTTTTAATGTTGCATACACTGAAGACATCCAGGGTGTGTGTAGGTTTGTGTTTTTGTACCTGTGGGTCTGCCAGGCGGGTGTGGTTGGGTTTGAGGTAGTAGATGATGCCCTGGGACGCTCCAGGCAGCGTGGCACCGCGCACCAGCAGCACAAACAGCATGACATATGGAAAGGTGGCTGTCAGGTACACCACCTAGAATGTACACAGCGTGCAGGGATGTGGTCAGAGACCGAGAAAACAGGAGGGACATGTCTGATGTCCTCAAACAGAGCTGAAATGCTAAAAGAGGGAACCCTGGAAAGTCTTAAAAGGTGTTGACAGATGGTGGCAGCGACACAACAAACAAGTCCAAATAAATTATTGCAGAGTCCAGTCACTTATTTCATATGCAAGTCGTATGAAAGAAGAAGCTTTGTGTTCCGTTTCTATCTTTGCCACCACTCAGGGTTTTACTGTTTCAAAAAAAAAAAAAAAAAAAAAAAAAGGCTGGCAACACAATAAAATACAAGTGACTGCTACCGGATGTGACCTGGCGTATAGCCCATTTAAGGATCTCTTGGAATCCAATGGTTAACCCTGCAAAATGTAATGACTCGATTCAGCGTCTGCTCTGCTGAAAAGCCCTTGAGCAAGACACTGAGACACTCCCGGCGTCATGGGCGCTGCTATTTATCTGACCTTGTGCTCTCAGGAGTCCAGGCAAATAAAAACATTTTTTAGTGTATATTTGTTTACATTTTGGCAAACTGAATTGAATAGACCGAATTAGCTATTAGCAGTTCCCGTTTGTAATGTACAGACAACTATCAGTGGATTACTCTGATACTGAAGAAAACTTAAAAACACGAAGTAACTTTAAAAGCTTATTTACATGGAGATGGGGACAGGAAAAACGAGCTCGCCCACATTTTTTACTCTCCTGTGTCTTCTGCTCACCTTTCCGGTGGATTTCACTCCCTTCCAGACACAGAAGTAGCAGACGAGCCAGACGACAAACAGACACAGAGCCAGCTTCCAGTTGATTGGACCCAGCTCGTCTAAAGTGCTGGAGAGACGGAGCACCTCCCGCCTAGAACACACACAATGCTGTTAATACATGATCAACACTGCCAAAAAACACCAGTGAGAAACCAAACCGGCTACACTCACTCCCAAAACTCCACGACGGGGGAAGTAGCATTCTCAGGCAGGCTGCTCCCATTGGCTGTCTGGTTGTGGTGGTCAAACAGGACACACGCCTCTGTAGGAGAACACACACACACACACACACACACACACACACACACACACACACACACACAAAATAGACCCTAGTTTCCACTTAAAGTTTCACACAGCTGACTCGAAACATGCGTCTAATTTCCTGTCTTTACTCACCAGTGTTCCACGTGTTGTTGCAGTGCGACCAGGGCAGCTCCGCCTGGAAGCTGTAGCACAGGTACAAGACAGCCCAGGCCAGGATGACGATGTAGTACACACAGCCATGCAGGATCATCACCTGGCTGGCGTAGCCGAGACCTGCAGAGACATAGGATGCAGACAGACAACAAGCAGATCCTATCGTTAGCTGACGTACGGCAGGATTACAGAAACAGATAAACGTATGGCGGGTCGCTCCAACACAAACTTCAAAGCATTCATACCAAGTCACTCGAGTTCCAGATGAAAGCGTCCATTTACTGACACACTCGACTTGCAGCCCACATCTAGTGCATCTTCATTAAGAATGAATGGTGGTCTTATGAGGCCGAGAGTGGGTTCGAGTGTGTAGGCTGTTTGGCTAGACAAATAGCCGTTTGTGGTATCCTCTAATGAAATTCAGGCCTTTATCTGATGAGAGCATATCAAATGCGCAAACAAGAGAGGAATTCCTACAGAAGCATGTCTAAGTTTAAACACATTTGTATTCTGCCAGTTTGTCCGTGTGCACACACACACATCTAGCTGTCACCAAAAATACTGGCAACCCTGTGACTGTGTGCACGCATCTGCAGGCCGTAAGGACCAAGAAGCAGAGCAACACATGTTGGCTCACTGGACTGAGCAACAAACAAAAGGAAATATGGAGCACGCACACGCACACACAGTTTACAGTGCGTTTCCCAGGAGGTCCAGCTAGCATGCTACCGGCTGCCACTTGGCTGCACCTGCACATGAAAATGTCAAGGCCAGCTTTACAAGCGCGTTGACAAAAATTAATGTAACTGGAACATTTAGTCTCTTATAAACTCCTGAACGACTTTTTCCTTCACATTCTCCCTTGAAGCGCGACTTTGACTTGAGGGTTCCCAGTCTCGCTGCGGGGTGGGTGGAGGAAGTTAACTTTGCTCTGATTAAAAGCTAGTGCCTGCGTTACATTCTGCTTCGAGGAATCCGCATGGGAGGTCGCCACGAGTGGCAATGGTGAGTTCAGTTTAGGCACACTTAAGGTAAAAAAAAATAAAATAAAGCTACCCTGCTTAAGTGTCATTGAGCAAAAACACTGGAACTGCTCCAGGGCTGTTCTTGTGTAAGGTTCCCCATGTCAAAATATAGTTCTAAGGAAAAGATCTCACCACAAGATCCATTTAGTGGCATTTATCCACAAATTAATAATTCTGCTGTGGCCCATAAATAAATACAGCCGGGCAGATTGACAGATCAAAGTCCAAGGTGCCTAATGTGCAGTTCACAGTTAGCTTCATTAGCTAGAGGAATACTGAGCAGATGGGAGTCTGTGTACAGGTCAACTTAAAGCCTTCCCTTCATACTTTAGCGCATTCCTACCATCCAAATGTTTAATTGTCTAAACCAGCTTCCACTCCTGAAGGCTTTGGATTATCCCAGATCATGTGTGCAACTTAAATGACTCCGCGGAGGGTTTTATGTCTCTAAGCTTCACACGGATCGCGGCAGGTTCTGTTTCACTGGCGCAATTGTGTGTTAAGTTAATACTTAACCGTAATCCTTTTGTTTGGATTGCACGACAGCATGAAAGCAAGACGTTCGCCCTCAAGTGTGTGTTGTTACTGGCAGGCCGGGAGCGTGTTGCCTTGTGCACTCTTGAATTGTTTTGATACACAAGCTGAGATTTTAATGTGGACTGCGCACGCATGCAGCCGGCAGGGCATGCCAAGTGCTCCGATTGCAGTTGGATTGTCAAAGTGGGGTTTTTTTTTTTTGTATTGATGTGGACGTGGGAATGCGTTGAACGCTTGTGCCAGCGTGGAGAAGGATAATGGGGGAAAAAAGACATGGGAAAGTAACCGAGAGAGATTAGGAACTTGAACTCCACCACAAACTACATTATTACACCGAAGTTGTCTCTATGCAAGTTTGAGTTTTTCCTAATCTATGTTTTGCAAATTAAATTGTTTTGCAAATATATGTTGCCGCTTGCAAACCTTGCATAAAACACATTTTATATATTAAAGTAAATTGATTTTCTTGATTTGGGCTTTAGACTAGACATGGCATTTGGCTCGGGGAAAAATCACAATGGCAGTCTTTTGCTATTTCCTGGCATTTCATGGAAATACAATTAACTGGTTACTTGAGATAAGTTGTTCAGATAAGTCTACCTCCAAATAAAGGGCAGATACGCCTCCAGGCGCTGACCCCTCCCAGACTGGTGTACTGTCCCAGTGAGGTCTCCAGGAGGAACAGGGGGATTCCGCACAGCACCAGGAACAACAGGTAAGGTACGAAGAACACACCTGGAAACACACACACACACAGAGGTATGGTGCCATTATTGTGATGACCTTTGTTCACTACATTCAGCCCAATATCCAACCTTAAAATAGCTTTTACCCCAGTTTCACCAATCCCAATTTGACCCCGACACTGTTATAAAAAGATCAAACTAACCATTAATTAAATGTCCAGTCATCAATCTGAGCTGACAAAATAGTGAAAATCGGTGTAACGGACAAATATTGGAGAACTTTCTTCATCAAGAGGATTTCTTCTGCGATATCATTTCATAGGTGTAAAGATACAAAATACAAACATTGTTAGCTGTAAACAAAAAAACTTGTACAGAATGAGATACGGGTGGAAGTAAAAAATAAATAAATAAAAACAGGGAAGAGATGAGGGGGCGATAAGGAAAGTACATTTACAGGATGGTGATTTTTCACACTTTTTTTGTTTTTGCTGGACCCCACACCTCCCCTCTCCTCTCCTCTCTCTCCATGTGCTTTACCTCCTCCATTCTTGTAGCAGAGATAAGGGAACCTCCAGACGTTGCCCAGGCCAATGATCTGCCCCGCCACGGCCAGGAGGAACTCAGCCTTGCTAGCCCACTGGCCCCTGGCGTGCAGGCCGTCTTTGGTGGCTTCTCTCCCGTTGGGGGGGCTCCCGCGGTGGAACTTGCTCAGCAGCGGGTCCCCTTGCTGCTGCGGCGCCACCGAGTCGGCCATTGCTGCTTCTGGCAGGAGCACACGCCCACGCACCCCTGGGGAGAGAACAGAAAACAAACTGGCTTGTCTCTTCCCGTCTTTTCCTCCATAATTTCAGAGAGGATGAAACATAACGACAGAGACGAGGAGAAGAAGGTTCACTCACACCGCCACAGAACTTGGATCTATTTTATGGGCAGTTGGCTTTCGCCGCCTCACTTATCTGCGAGGTGCGTCTCAAGGACAGGGCTGCGTGGGTGTGTGTGTGTGTGCTCGCCGGTTATCTCTACTTTGCAGCACGCTCAAGGGCCACCACATTTGTCATTTTCGGTTTTGTGCATCTGGCTGGGGACCGTTTCTCTGCAAGCAGCATTTTCACTGCAACACACACATTAGTATTCATTATTGGCCAAAACCTTATGGAACACCTTGAAAACTTTGGTGCACAAAGCTTTACACAGCTTTTTTTTTAAATTTTTTTATTTGACCTCAAGTGACCTTCCTCCAGAGAGAATGCATTGACCGTCTGGCCTAAAGCAAGACTTCCAAATTTGAGGTTTTTGAAAGAACATCCGTCTCCTGTAACCTGCTAAATGTTTCCCACGTCGACGCGCATCACCGAGGCTCTGTTGTCTTTAGTGGTGCACTTAGAGCAGAGCGGGGTCCGACACGCAGCCTCTTTGCTACACACGCATTTTAGCTCCGCCCGCGGCAGCAGGTGTAGCCGCCGGCAGCGCCGCTGCTTTCTGAAGAGCCTTCGGCTCATCGCTGCCGCCCAACGTGACGCGGTGTCGCGTCGGCGGTAAAAAACGAAAAAAAGGCAACGGGAATCGCGGACGGCGACGCGCGTGCGAACTTACGCGTCCGGTCATCCCGGAGCGGAAGTGAGCGGCGGCGGCGGCGGCGGAGGAGGAGGAGGAGGAGATGGGGACGCCCGCAATAAACACCCCTGAAGCTGTACGTCGAGCGTCGCCTCGTCGCACGAAAGGACAAGCTGCCCGGGAGTTTCGCCAATTGTTCGAACGCCACATTGCCTACCTCCACGCGTCCTGCCCGAGTGTGTGTGTGTGTGTGTGTCGGCCGCCGGGTCTGTAAAAACCGCCGCGTCACGGCGACCGAACGTTCCGAGGGACTATGTTTGGCGCATGGATATCAACCAGGTGACCCACGAGCTGCTGTCGGCGCTAACGCTAATATTAAACAGGATGCACATTAGAGAGGGACTACATCATCGTCGTCGTCATTTTGAACGCCTTTGCGTGGCTACTACTGATATAATGATAAAAAAAATGACATAAAACATGACATCATCATCATCATCATCCTCTATGGCATCATTTCAACATTCGTGACACGATGCACAGTGTGTGGCAGGAAACAAGCAGAGGTAGAAATGTGAGCGTGCTGCCTCCTAAAACCGTGATGTGATCACTGAGACGCACCTGCTCCATCCACACTTTCATATGCCTGCAGCACCTGTGGCCTAGGTTTATTTGCTATGCATAATAATAATAATAATAATAATAATAATAAAAATCATCCTCATCATGACTTCCCAGTAAAATGATTATTTTTGAGTGGGCCTAATGTGTATTTATCCATTTATTAAATACTGTATTTTGACAGAATGAAACCAAACCACCTGAACGCTCTCCATACCAACACCGGTGCCATGGCGACTGATCTGCATTGCCCCGAGGCCTCCATACACAGATACAGCGCATTGTTTAACCAGGATTCAAAGTCACAAGCTTTGCTTGCCGACTGGCGAAACGTGAGAAAAACGCTGGTCTCTGGCTCCTTATTGTGGAATTTATTGCAGATAATGGTCCTAACCATTTAGGCCACCTCAAGCAGCTCTCAGCACATTTAACGGGCTGCGTCATTGCCGGCGCTGATTCAACTGAGCATTTATAGCCATTGTAAAATCCCAGGCACCAGCTAGCACATCTATAGCGTTCCACTGCATAGACATATTAGGTTATATCGCTCGGTGCATGATTCACACACACACGTTTCAGCTACGAGGATCATGCAGTACACCGGTTATCCTCCTCAAACAAATTAAAATATTATTTATTCACTGGATACATGTGTTCCACACTGCATGTATCCGTACTGTCAAGATTAGCCTTGATGTAGATAACATAAAAAAAACAAAAAACGCTTGTTTACCTACAAGTGGCTTTCAAGACCACGAAACGTGTATGTATTTTTCCCAATCTTAAATTTCAGTGTACTAAAATTATACTGGAACTATCTTCAAACTACATTCGTGTAGTTAAAGAAAAGATTTATCGAGTTGTTAAAATTAGGCTATTTTGCCGTGTGCCTTAAGTCCGTACATGAATTTATGACACAATTTACTTTTCCTCATTAGTAGAGAAATTCCCCCGAAACAAAAACAAAAAAAAAAAATCAACAGGTCAAGAGTCAGGGAGTGGTAAAAGGTCTTGCAATAATATACAATGCACTAATGCATAAAACTCCACGTGCACCTCACACGTGCGCACACACACGCGCGCACACACACACACACACACACACACACACACACACAGCGTGCATACCCTTTTCTTCAAATGCAGACTCTGCTCTGCTTCCCAGGGGCCAAATAAAATCCCAGCGTTAAGGGTCCTTCAGTACAGTCGCCATTGTTCGGTCCTGACAAACCTGCAGCCCCCTGTAAATGTGCCGCCACGGTGTGTAACTCAGACCAGCCGTAGCTGTACACAGTTCCTGCATGCTTTACGGCTGCATTTATTGGTGTCTGGCATCCAGGTCAAGGGCGGTAGGTCACAGATATACAGTGGTAGGCATTGTGAGAGTCCTCAAGCCTGCGTGTATCCTGTTGTATAACGGCAAGGCTTTCAAAACCTTTGACAGGAAGCAACATTGCAGCACATTACAGAAAGTGGCAAAAATTCAGCTTTGACATCTGCTTTGAGTTCTCGAGACGAACACAGAGTGCTCATGCTGCAAATACCGGCTGTGCAAAACACATGCAAATAATAGTTGCTCACATTGTACACACACACACACACACACACACACACAGCATAGGCAAGGGCTTCAACATACACAAAAACACACACTCAACCAAATGCAAATGCGCTCTAAAGTTTGAGTCTCATGAGAGACACTGTAGATTCACTGCACAGTTTTGAGCCCAAATTTAGTTTAGATTGATATTAAGCGTCATACACCACCTGAGTTGGTAAGCGAGTCCTTAAACTACAGTCACCTCATTTTACCAGCGTGTGACACCAACCGCTCGACAAGCCGAAGGTCTCAGGTTCACTCAGCAGTTGTGTCTCTTGACGTATTGTCAGCAGAAAAGACACACAACACCTGCCTGCCCATTCTCTGTAAGCCAACCAGGTCCATATGCCTACGATGACAGGGCTACACAGGCTACCTGACGTAGGATCACTCTGGGTTTAGATAAATGGAACATACCCTTCTCGTGAGCTATTGTTCTGTGTGGCACAAACGACGGTAAGAGTGTAAACACAGCACAACAGGTTTGCTACAAGTGACTGGTATTATTTTGTAACGTGATATTGATCTTGTATAGTTTCTTTATCTTTGTTTCGTATACTTCTAAATATTTTTTTTTACTTTCTCTATTTGGCTATACTTATTTCTGTGTTTGTGCTGCTGCTGCAACACCTGAATTTCTCCTCTGGGGATCAATAAAGGCTTGTTTATTGTATCTTATCTTGATGGGTTTGGGAGGTCTTATCAGACAAAGCTGTAATATTTCATTTTAAATTCATGTAATTAATGAAATGGCGATGCAGATGCAGTTTGACAGTTTGACAGTTTAAATGATTTAATGACTTGAACTGAGTGAAATAGTGGTCACATTACTTGACAGATATTCTTTTTTTACCCCCTTGAGGGAGGTCAGAGGTCAGGGTCAGTGCAGTGCCTCACAGTTGACTTGCTCAAAAGCACCGCAACAGTGTGAGTGTTTGACAACACAAGGCCTTCTATTCGATTACAGTCTGCTGGATATCAGACCAGAAAGGTGCATGTAATTCAATATTTGGTCTTCTTGGCTCGTTTGAACCCTTTGAAAGAGGAGGTCCTGATGTGGTCAACGTCTCCTTACCTCCTTCACATTCTCTACTTCCCCATGTCCTAAATAGGTAAACATTCCTTTGGCTTAACCCCTTTCCTCTTCAACCTGTGTGAAGAACATACTCTGTAAAAGAGGAGTAATATAAATGTAACCCCTGGCCTTATGTCCACACTGTACAGGGCTCTCCCCCTGAGGCATGTGGTAGGCCAGATATTTTGTTGCCGATAATCTCTCCCGGAGATTTTATGGGAATGTTTTGAGGGACAATCCCTTACATGAGTCTTTTAATCGCAGTGGGTTGTCCCGTGATGTACTTCTGCTGCTTGCAGAGGTCAGTGGGGGACTGGCTCTCTGCTGCTCAGAAGGACCTATATGTGATTTCAGCCCTGCTCCAGTCAATTAGCTTAAATACTGAAGGGACCGTTTTAATAACTGTGCACAGAGGGTTTTTTTTTCTTGTGCTTGTTGAAATGCACACTAATGACTATGAGCAAAATAGCGTAAATCAGATTAGATATAGCTGTCAGGTTTGTATCCCATCCCGAAAAGTATGGTATCTTGCTGCTTTCAGTCTTTATGCTAAGCTAACTGTCTGCTGGCTCTAGCTGCGTAGTTAGCGTACAGGCATGAGAGTGGTAATCTCCTCATCTAACTCTTCGGCAAGAAAGTGAATGAGCATATTTCCCAAATGCTAAGCTTTTCCTATCTTTTTTCCAGACCGAAAGGGGATTCATTTACTGTTTAGGGAACATACAAATAGATTAACTGGCCACCACAGGATGCAAGGTCTTCAAATGAAGCTCTGTCATGTTTGAAATGATCCCCCACCTGTTGTTGTAAAGTTATTTTGAGCACACATTATAGTTACACTAAACAGGTGAAATCATGCAAAAAGAATGACATACCTAGATGATGTGATTCTCAAGGAAGTCTTATGCTGAACTTACCTCTGTTTATGTGGCTTCGCAGTAAGCCTTCAGTGTTGCGCCCTTAATGAGACGGATTCATTAAGACCCTGTTTGTCCAGATCATTTTCTAGAAAAGTGAGTGCAACCCTGTACCTCTCCCTCACCCATCCAGCCTTCGCCTTGGATGAATCGGGCTCTCTGGCAAATCTCTGCAAGCTAAGCAAACCCGGATTCCTGTTGCTCACTGAGCCTTAAGGCAAGGCCTAAATGAACAAATCATGGGATTTTTCTAAGCGGGGATGTTGTGCTAATGCAGCCTCAGTTCACTTTACACGTAGCATCAACCGTTAAGCCATACGAACGGTGTTAGCAATGTTTGACATCTTGGTTTGCCGGTGAGACAGCCAGGAAGCTATTTAACACTTGTTATGTTTTATAACATATTATACAGGACATCAGTGTAATATTTCATACAGTGGAACTTGTATTAAGCAGTGTTGCGTACACTAATGGGGGATAAAATTGAGGGTGGCTGTCAGGCCTCCAGCCAGCAAGTCGGCTGCACAGTGATTAACCCGTCTAATGTGGTCGATGCTCCCAGACCTTCACACTCTGGGCTGAGGTTGCCCCAGGGAGGAATGCAGCGCTGGATTATCTCAAAGCATCAAATAATAAGACCCCCCCTCTTTCCACTGCCACTGACTCCTGTTTTTCATCCCCACGGAGAATCAAAGACTCCAAAACTCTGCGGGGATCTAACTTTGAAGGCAAGCTGAAGAATGAACTGCTATTCTGAGCCCACAAAAGCAATAATTTGATTAACTTCCAGTGACTAGTAGCCCACGCACCTCCATTGTTGCGCACATGACAACATTGTGGGGTACCTTCGAGGTGATTATATCATTACAGGCCATCCCTTCCATTATAACCTGATTTGATTATTTCATTACTGTGTTCGTTGCTGACTTGGCAGCTCTCACTGGCAAGGCTTCGCATTCCATAGACAGCCATTAAGTACGCTTGGATGCCGAGAGACTTAACTGAGGTTAAGCACCTCGGTCAAGGGCCACACTGCACCACTGGGGATTGGCGGCGGGGCCCCTCAATTCTCTGACCTGCCAGGTTGCAGGAAAACATGGCGGAGATAAAGGAAGCGCGCCGCATGAAAAGTGTTCAGACAGGAACATATGGAAATTGCTACCATGTTGTATTGGTCTGGTAAAACAATCTTGACACACTTCCAGAGAGAAACTGAGCACCAACTGACGTGAATGATAAAAAAAAAATTTAAATCACGCCTTTGAAGACACCGAGGTCATGTCCTCTGTACTGTACAAGGGAATGTGGGTGGAGGAGGAGTTTACATTCTACAGTTACACACAAACTGCGAAGCTTTTAAAGCCTGATTCTGACATTTATTAGCATCACAAGTCTAAAATTTCTCTATTTTAGGCCAAAAACACATTAAATTAAAAGGGCTTTTGCATTTCTCCACCAGGATTATATTCCTGGCATTGTGGGGAAGGCATTAAAACAACCTTTAGTCCATCGTGTAGGGAGGTAAAACATCAGGAAAACATATTTTAATAGTAAAAACACATACTTTATTTATACATACATATAACCCTTTTTTACGAATAAAAATAGATGATGGGGAACGAGGAGAAACAACTGGGCCTTTACAGGAAAGGAAAACTAAATTATGTATAATGTGTTCTTTATTGTTTTCAGTAGCTATACTGTGACTGGATTCTCTGCCATGAGCAAAGGGCAAAAGCATTTGTTTTTACTGCACTTGCACCCACTACTATAAGGAACAGCTAGTGTTTAACCTGTCAAGTCCACTATAAGTACATTGCTGTACTCCCTCGTGATTCCTAGATTTGTACCTCTTTTATTTGAGTTTTGTTGTTACTCCCTTGCTCCTACATTTGTTTTCTACAAATGTACCCACATTTAAGAGCCAGCAGGAACCGTTAAGTATTTTATTGTTGCCCGATTCATACAACGGAATTACACTGAGTCACTAAAAGGGGTTTTGTGGCCGCTGATTGCTAGCACTGAACGTTTTTGTTGATTTCATATTTTATTCTGGCCAGATACCGAAAAAACACTAGCAATAATATGATCGTTATGTAGATAATCCATCTGATTTTCCGCTGAGATATCAAAGAGTGCAGGCCAGGATGCTGAAGCACAAGCACGATGATGAAAGTTGGGCGGATGACACAGAACAACAAATTCTTTGACACACAACTCTACTCCAGGCCTCCTGCAACTATATTAGCTCATTTGTACACAGCTATGGTTCATAAACACACTGCAGCTTCAGGTTCGCCCTTGTTGCGTTGACATACAGTGGAACTACAAGGATCTTGGCGCCTCTTTAGTGCTGTTGGAGGGAAACGGGGCCCATATGACTGGTTTCAGTTATTCTATTCAATTCTCATGCCAGCAACCCATCAAAAGGAGCAGATTGCATACATAAAGGCCAAAGTCCCGCCACACAGTGATGACAGAAAACGGCATTTGCCAAATCCAAGTAGCTGCCTCAGCACTGTGGTCGGATCACACGAAAGGCTTGGAAACATCCGCGGTTAACTTTGGCAGGCGTTACAAAGTGCATGCAGCTACATAGGGACCACACGTGCTGCAACACAAATGACATCATCCTATAGTAGCGCAGCGAGGTAAAGCGGGTCTTTAGGTGCATAAATTACTTTTAACTTGTAAGATGGACATTTAGTGAAGCAACTGGCCGGTTTCTTTTCTTTCTTTGTAATGTGTGGTGAAGAGTGAACTCGGTTGAAACACAGCTCGTGTTAGCAACTGTAGGGCAAAGAAACAAGACAACTGCTGAGTTTTAAAAATATAACCGGATCATGGCATTACACAAAAGGTTTATTACAAGATCCAGTCGGCGTCAGGTCATAATCCCCCCCCACCGTTGGTACTCTGTTTGTTGCCTTGGATTTGGAACTGTCTTCATGTTTCTGTTATGCCCCGTGCAGATTCCATGTGTTGTGTATTCGGACCTGGATTTACCTACCCCACCAGCCTTACCTGTTTCTAAGTGTCTTTTGTTGTGTCAAATCGTTAAAACTGCCCCTGCCGGTCTGTGCTGTCTGCCCTTGGGTCCTTTAAGAGCGATGGAAGATGGAATTCTGAAGTCAGAAATCCTGAAATCACATTGGCCAAGTTAGTTCTCCGCTGTTTGGGAATAAATGAGTGAGAAGTGAGCCTGTTTTTAGCCTATAATATTTCTGCTGAACTACAAATCAACACTGGACTGTAGCTAGAAGCACCATGTCAAGCTTATATGAGTCGTTGTGTGAGAAATAGTCTGGAGATTTAATCATCTAACAGTGAGATTCTGTGGTGTGAAACTGTTTTTGATTTATTGACACACTCTTTGATTTTCTTGTCACACACTTGGCTTTCTTAGTCAGTAGGTTTAATACCCTTCTAACCAAGTGCACGCCTGATCTTTGCTCTCATGTGCTCTGACTACACTCCAGTCTAATATGTGCATTTATTAACCCACTGCCTAGAGTGCATAGTCAAAAGCTGGAAGTGCAGGAGGACAAACCTGCTTGTAAAGGTACAATTAAATAGTTTTTATTGTTATTTAAAGGCAAACCTCAGGATACAAGAAACTGGTTTTAAATGACTATACCATTTTTTTGGCTTTGATTTAAAAAATCAGATCTTAAATCATCAACTCGTGTATATTCTATTTGTAAAATAATATATTACATGAGGTCCGCAACATGACTCATGGAATGAACACAATATTTCATTCACGTCAGCTTATATTTTCTACACTTATACATATCTTGCACCTACCTGTGTAAACTTGACACTATTCCCGCTGTCCTGTAGTCTTCTCAGGTGCTGGATGGAAGAAGTCAGTCAGTGCTGGAGAGGCAACAAAAATGTCCGCTCCTCCCAGCTGACCTGTGTATTTGTATTGCTCCTCCTGCACTGACTGATTTCTATCATCCAGCACCTGAGACATCACAGGTGCATGGGATGGAGGAGGAGGAGCTGACGGAGCCTTGAGTCACTGTGGAGGACGGATGCTTGGAACAGCTCGTGCCATGGCCGCCCTGTAGGCGCTTGTTCACTGATGCCTTTTATAACCCAGGACTGCTGCAATAATTAGAGGCTGCTTCCATTCAAATATTATTCTATAATAATGGTTTAAAACTAGCACCCAAAGGCCTATATGTCATGTTAAAGAGCTGCTGTCTGGCATAGAGAGAGGAAACCTTTCATTTCCGCATGGGGTCAGGACCTCAGAACAATTACTTGGAGTCATGATGAGCAGTGCATAGCAACATTTCTGGGGATAATAGTGTGTAATTCTGTTTTAGAGGAAGGGGCGAGGCAGGTTTAGTGTGTTTAAAAGAGTGGAAAGAAGTCCAGAGCAGACACACAAAGTGAGGGCTAGTGTGAGCTACACACAACATTACATAGGCTCTCTTTTTATTAAGACGTCCACATTAACCCGTGTGGTTGGCCCGCTGTCATTTAATGATGTTGATGATCCTTTATCATCTCAACACATACAGGCTACCTCGTGTAGAGACAGGTTTGCAACATTTCTGTGCGTGAGACAACAGAAGGCATGTAAATATTGGAATCCATGTAAAAGTGGTATTCAAGTGTTTCCAGCAAATTACCACTGATATTATTACTGAAGTGTAGAAAACGTTTGCTGATCCTGAGCAGGATACCAATGTGCTTTACGTCAGAAGTGACCCAAGACGGAAAATATCAATGTACACAGAGTGCAAACTAAAGAAATCAGGCTAACACATCTGGTAATAGGAAATGAGAAATGTTCCCTTACACTGTCTGCTTTTCATATCCCATTCCTGTAGGACAACGTCACGTAACCTCTGCTCAGAGTTGGTATCTTGTATCATCTGGGAAAGTCTCAAATAATTTAATGTTGAGACGACATAGCCAGCCACTGAACCAGAGGTTAGACGTCTGTGCAACATGTCCTTGAGGAAGGTGTTTCCTAAAGTTGCCCAAATGACGACAGATCCGTGCAAAACGGCTGCAGCTGGAATAGCCTGTTAGCTATCCAACACACAACTTGCTGTAATCTGTCTATTCTGTGATATTTGAGACCGTAATTTGTGGTTGTGTTATTTAGCAGCTGTTATTTTGCACACCCAGTGGGTGTTGCTAGTAGTAACGTGGAATGAAATTATGCTATTTACCACAAGGGTGTTTTTGGGTGCCATGCATTCATACTTACTATAGCGTGCCTATTTCCCAAATTAACAAATTACCCATTTTTGCAAGGCTATTGGAATAAAAATAAAATCCTTAATGCTCAAGGTTTGGGGCCTTTGGTTCCACTGTAACCCCTCAAAATGGGAGAACCAATATTCTACTGTCTTAGCCTCTTGCTCCTTTCTGTCTGGTTGTTTCGGGTCACAGAGCTGGAAAGAGGGCGGACAGACAGGGATGCAGAAACCCATTTGGCACGGCGCTGTGGTCACAGAGTGCAGAGGGAAGGGAAAATATGCAGAGAATCTGGGTTGGTCAATAAAAGCCCCAAGATGAGGCAAAAAAAAAAGGGGGGGGGGAACATGGCAATTAGGATGCGGTTAAATAATTAGCTTCATACAATAGCATTCGATAACGCCAAGTATGTATCGCACAGCCTGCTTAGAATCACGTCTGTCACAAACAAAGCAACGCCGAGCCCTGCCACACCACACTGCACAACTGCCAAGCTAAACCTTGAGGCCTGACATTATGAATAATTGTTCTTGTTTAGCTTGATTTTTTGCTGCTTACTGTTTCAGATGAGAGTCAGATTTTCTGTCAAGTCTTTGGGAAATGCAATAGCAAACACATGGGCCTGTGAATAATCAGAAACACATAATGCGTGTCGCCATGGTTTGATCTGGGGCCGTGCCCTCCCTTCACGTAATAAATCACTTCCAAAATCTGCCCAGCAGGGTCTCGGATAACGCAGCTGACACTTAGACATATGAAACAAATTATCCTTAAGCCAGTGTGTAGAATTATGAAAAATAAATGACGATATCAGGCATTATGGATGGACAGAATTAACATAAAACTGATTCATATTCGTCCCTGCAATTCCGCTGGCGCCTGAACTAGTTTTATTTCCCAGTTTTTGATCAGCGGGGTCAAATTAGCATTTTAGAAAAAGTCCTTGTTGACAAACAGAAACACTGAAACAAATTCAGTGTTGAAGGACAGTTAGGTAATCCCCCTAACTGTCAGCTGTAATTACTGTATTATTAAAGTGAGATACAGAGTCGTTTTTGGTGTAATTATACCCACTCCCCTCTTCCTTTCTGACAGGGGGAAATGCATTCCAGGCATCTTTGCTCCAAGCGTTTACTACAGTCTGACATGCTGCCACGTTACTCACTGTCAGCCAGCGTGAGGACAAAACAAGTATCGGACATGTCATCAAAGCAACCAGGACGGGAATTTGTCAGGATTTTAACTTTGTCTCTGTCAAATCTATGCATTCCTTGACTAATTTATTATTATAACAATCAAAAGAACATATATTAGCTGCCTATCTTGTATCTTGTCTTGCTGTAAAATCTTTAAACCTGTAAACTGGGTCATAAGTCTCCACGTCTACAAGACCTCAGAATCCTTTATTCCACCCGTCACCTTTCAGCGACCACTTATTTAATAGAGTGGGTGGAGGAGAGGAACCTGGCAGCGCGTAATGACACATTTGGATTCCTGCGCAGTAAACAAAAGGGCTGTGATCAACAACTGCAGTCCTGCTGCCGGGACTCGGCTCCGGTCTGTTAACATTCTTTTGGAAAAATCTGGGGATTGTAAGGTGGGTAGTGGTGTCATGGAATGAGGCATGTGTTCAAAGGGTTTTTGGCGAGTATGTGTGCAATTTTTAATCCCATGCATATTTTGCTGACTTTGTAGTGCAAACGTTCTGCCACGACTTAGCTCAATTTGTGACTCACAATGTATTCAAAGGATGTCAGAGCAGTGAGACATTTCTGAGGACTGCAGGGAGGGTCCACGTCTCTGGTCCAAATAGGCTTATAACCTCACTATCCTCTGCTGGGACCTCATTTATAAAAGCCTCTGTGTGGTTTCTGTCCCCTTTGTCCTAATCCAAGCCAGAGTTGTGATTCACGGAAAGCCCGAGTGTTTCATTTCTAAAGGAGCGTCGTAATAAATTCGTAACCTCCTGCACGCTGTCGGCATTATAAAACTCTTTGTCGCTGGAGCAATGCCTGCATCAAGGAAGCAATATGGAAGGCGACACACTCTCTATAGTATATAGAGTCAGGCTGAAAACACTTCATCATCGTCATATCCTACGAGTATAATGGGCAAATACACAAATACAAACCTCAAAACTAAAGAAACGTCCACTTTGTTCTGTACGACTTCCTTCACTGCTTGTGTTTTCGTTATTTGCAGTGCATTTCTTTATGAATGTTCTTTCGTAATTTTTTGTTTGACATATTGTATTGTTTTGTGACATTGTCTTGACATATTTTATTGGTCATATGCATTCTTTGTTTTAGTACTACCTTTCAAATACTTAATTGTCTCTGGCATACAGGCTTTTGCTATTTGCTGTTTGTTACCAATCTGTTTGCTTGGTTTTTGCACTATTTTTTATGTTTTTATTATTTTATTTTTCTTCTCCTTTCTTGTAAGGCACTTTGAGCTACACCCCCTGTATGAAAGTTGCTATATAAATAAAGTTTATCATTAATTTTTCTTGTGTTTTATTTAGTTGCATGCTGCTAAATTTGTTGTCAAGGCAACGTAAAAGATCTTTCCTTTATTTGCTTGTGTTTTGTTAAGTTGCAGTGCACTGGGCTCTCTTGGCCACCGTCAATAAGGAATGGATTCACTCTTTTTGAGCCGTCAGTCAAGACTTTACGCTTCTGTAAAGAAATACGATCCTCTCTGTTCCTACAAACTGGAAAGAAAAGGAGCGATACTCACCACAACATTACATTATCTGGTAACGTACCATAAAACACCAATCAAGGTGCACGTTGTTAGCAGATAACTCTTTTGCCAGCAGGAAAAAGTTACAAACATATAATAATAAACACATAATGTTTGTTTTTTATATTGTTTAAATGGAATTAATGATAATAAGAGAAAGACTAAGGCTGTAGAAGTGGGGAACACATGCACACACACTCGACCTAGTGCTCTGGCCTGCAGCTCGTGGCGATTTTGCTAGATTTACAGTCACCCCTCAGGTCCCCGCCAGGCTTTTCATTACCTTTCCCTTGTGATGAATGGCCCCCAGAGACAATAGCCACCCGCTGTCCTCTGACGCGTTTCACTTGCCAAAGTGATGACACCCCTCAAGGCCGGGAAAGCTGCACTTTTGGGAATACAGAGTTCAATACACAGGTCTCTATATATGGCAGTCTCTTAATCAAGTAAATGTTTCTCGGATTCTTCCTTTGGACCCCCTCTGATGCTGCGACCTTAAACCAATCAAGCAACACTGAGACGTGCCCCTGCACAGCTGCTTTGTCTTGTTGTTCCCGGTCAAAACCAGTTCTCATTGCCCTTACTGAACAGCGTGACCTCAAAATTAAGCTAAGAGTATGAACAAGGGACTTGAGAGGTCATATGAACTTTGCAATAAAGTCTGGGCTTATAGTCAGTTGACCTTGAACGACATCCTGCTGGCCATGTTTTCTATTACAGAATCTTGTTTTTATTTCCGTTTCCTGAACTGAAGGGCCTCTTTTGTATCTAAGCTCGTAATAGCCAGCCGAATAGCATTCCTCCACATTAGCACGTCGTAAAAGCAGAAACGCCTTTCCTCGTGAACCTGCGGCTCCCTTGTGCTCGGTGGTGTTAGCGCCGCAGCCTGCATATGAAGAGTTTAACGCCAAGTGAAGCTTCTAATTAACGCAATCATGTTGCGATTGGAGGTTTCACGGCTTTGAAATGGTGTGTGTAATATTCCGGCTCTTCATGGGTCACCCCATAAAACATAAAAAGTAGAGTTTACAGAGAGTACTACTTTGAAAACGTAAATTTTAAACATTTTCTTAATGCTGCGGCTGGGTACTTTGCACAAGGTACTTTGTCTATTTGTGGCAATCAGAGATTTTGTGGTTTGCTGCCCTCTGAGACAAAAGGAAAGACGGAGCTAGATACAGAGAGAAAAACCCCGACAAAATGTGTGGATGTAAGGAGATCTGTCTGGAATGCCGTGTAAGAGAATGCATGACCGAAAACCACAGAGGCAAACTCTGCCCTGCATCTCGCCTGGGCCCGCACCCAAATAACATCTGCTTAGGAGACAGACACCCAGACAGCGGTAGGAGATAGTGGCGGATGCCCCACAAAAATGCGACTTAACCCTGGCAGAATCAAACAGAAACCCCTCCAGGAAAAACACCCAGAGACGCCTCAGGTTATCAGTAATGAGAATTTGTGGTGTTATGTTATCTGATAGAGGAGTGAAATGTGAGCCCTTGAAAAACACATACCATGAATGCACGTTTGGGAATAACTCCAATATGCTGCTGCAGAAAACAACAACAACAGTAACATATGTGATGCTGTCATTTACAATATGTCACTTTGAACTTTCAAACTGTAAAGTAAATATGAAGACACCTTTCTTTCTGAATGGAAATATAGTCTCCAGACAAAGACGTAATGTATTCCAAAGTTGAATGGGTGTGGTGGTGTGAACTCCTTTCAGCAGAATAAATTATATTTGAGGACATTTATATCAAATAAACCTGCATTTTTTTAAAGGGTTAGTTCACGCAAATTGAAAATTCTCACTCTCGCCTCCAGTCAAGAACATAGTTTAGGTTAGGGGTAGGTTAAGGCACAAAAATGACTTGGTTTTCCCATTTCGATTGGACTACGTTTTGGGGGTTTTTGGAAATTTTATCCACCAAAGAACTTCAATGATCCGGGCAAAGGAACCCAAAACTATCTAGATACCAGTAAAGTAAATTAGACAATAAATATTTTTAATTGTATTATTAATTGACAGAATCTAGACTTTAAATGAACATCAACTGTTTTTGACAGCCTGTATTTTATTCTGGCAAAGATCAGATGCTGTTGGGTACGAAGTTAAATGTCTAGTGAGTCCAGTTGTTCTCTCCCACTGTGGGGTTTGTCTCTAATGTCCTGGAGCTCCTTTCCTCTGGGAGGATGTTTGACAGGAAATGGATCTGGCCGGAATATCCTTGTCGGGTTCAGGCAGCCATTTCCTGTGCCAACACATGCCAAGCAGTGCCAGCTTACGGCTCGGCCCAGACCACTGTGAGAAAAGCAGTCTTCAGAATGCTTCCTCTGCTGCGGTCCCCCCCCCAGAAAGTACGTCTTTGACTCGCATGTACATACGTAAGGTGGATGCATCAAAGAAACTCAGATCAAACAGTGTTGGAGTGCCTAGCAATAGTTGATAGGGATGCCAGCAAGGTAATGAGGTCAGAGGGTGCAAAAACAGGGAGATTAAAGACATGCTAAACAGAAAGAGGATAGGGGATGAAGCTTTGAGGTGGCTGGTTTTGATGTTCTGTGACTTCTGATTAACATTTGTTGACAGACAAAAGTGAAAGTGTCAGAGAGGAGTTAAGAATTTGACCAGCGAGACACCAAAGAACTGATGAAAAGGGGGAAGAAGCAGAAAGGTGATAGTGTGGAGGTGAGGGGGGAACAGATGCAGGATCATGGGGGGATAAAGAGCAGTGGAGGAGGAGGAGGCCGGGAGCCCAGGAGGAAGAAAGGAGTTTTGGCGGTGAGAGTTTCCCTGATGAAGCACAGCTTCGGCGCTCTCATGACAGGCCTCACCACATCAACCCGTTGACATTATTATTCAGCCGTCCAGCGCCCGGGCCCACACACACACTCCTGACCTGCTGCACTGCACCGTGTGCGTGCCTTTGAATCAGAGATCACACACACACGCACTCGCTGGCGGTGCAGTACATGTATGAGATGCTTATTCATGCTCCCGCAATCAGGTATACACACACACTCTTTCTTCACACTCTGCTATGTTCCTTGGCTGTTGTCTCGGCTTCTTTTGGACTGAAGTCACACCAGCAGCAAGCGAATGATTCAGGCGCAACGTGTGTGAAGGTGCGTGTGTGTGTGTGTGTGTATCTTTGCAGGCACTTGTTCTACCTTAAGCTTGGCATCACGCTGCTATTATCTTAGTTGCCAGGTGTGCAGCCCTCCCATCCGCTCAGACCTCTTTTCCAAATAGCCACCCTCTGTGTTTTAAGTTCTGTCAAATTGAGTTGAAAACGAGGTGAATTCAGATTTCTTCAGTTTTGTATACCAGCATGGATGTTTACTGGAGAACCACACAGCGCCCTATTAACCAGCGTGGCAGTTCTGGTGACACTATAAAATACCGTTCTCCATCATGTGACTTCATATTATTTCACCCTCACGCTGTTTGTACACCCCCACAGATATTTCTTACACACCTCGGATCACCTCGGATTCTGCGGCCAGACATGCACTCCAAAACAGTCTGCAGCTGCACCGCAGGCACCTCGGCAACGTACATCACCTGACGAGTCATGTGAAAAGTCTGCTACCATGGTTAACACAACACACACACACACACCCGCACACCTCATCAGTCTGTTCATCAACAGACAAGATGGTAAATGGTGAAGTCAGTGGGGGATTTTCTTCTCTGTATTTCTGCCCGGTGTTGTTATCTCGGATGAAAAGTGCATGTGTGCGATGATATGTGTGAGCTTGACCCTTGACCCCGCCTGTCTTTGTGTATAGAACTCTGCAGACTGCCGGGTTGGTGGGCTGATAAAAAGGATGGAGGGAGGGAGTTTTCCTGTTTTGCTAGTTCAATGCAGCACATATGCTCTTACACGTTAAAAATAATTGATGAAATGTTACTAGCAACATATACTAAAAACCGCCTCTGGATTTGACATATTGGATTACTTTTTTGGACTTTTTCTGCAACAACTGGATCAAAAAAGTATTACTTAAAACTGACATCAATAGAGTAATTAATACATTAGATTAAATAAACTTTTTAAACTCTAAATTTGTACTTAGCTTTACACGACTTTACATTAACTGTCCGATGTGTGTGGTGTACGTAAAACTGTGAGAAAACTGTTTGTCCTTGGTTTCCATGGGTGTGAGAGGTGGTATGTTGCATGCGGCTGCATTTCCCACAGCCTGGAACACACACACACACACACACACACACACACACACACACACAGACACAGACACAGACACAGACACAGACACAGACACACACACACAGACACACAATCCCCTCAAGGTGGCACGTGTGGTGTGAGGAAGCAGAGGTCTCATAGCGCCTCTATTCCCCTTTGGGTTTTTCTGAAAAATACACAGAGTATCATGAACCATTCATCTGCAGCCACCTACATCACTGCTCCAGCCGCCCTCGGGGCATGCATCAACCAAACAGACATGCACGCTGCAAAAGAGTCTTACAGTACACGTAATTTTTTTGTTAAAAAACAGGTGAAATTAAGCAGGTGCAAAGTGCAAATCTAAGCCTTTGAAAAACAACATGCAAATAAGGGAAGAACATGCGAATTGTCTCAAGACAGCAAAATCTTCAAAGTTGAAAATGTATTGAATGAGTCAGCAATCAGGCACACACACATAAACACGCACTATGAAGTCATATCCATATCCAATTTCTGTAAAGAAAACACATCGCTGTAGATCAGCGTGAAGCCGAACAATAGGAAGGGCCAAGGGTTAATGAACGTGCACACATCGTGACAAAGACGGTCCTTTCCTTGCCCTCTTCCTGTCAGGGGCACTAATGGGAGTTAACACACGTGTACATAAACACATATACGTGCACACAGGCTCAAAACACACACCGTCAATACATCCGGTGTAATGCTTGCCTTGGCCTGGCCCTCTCGGAGGAAGAACCGTGACGGAATAACACGGGGGAACAATCAGCGAGCTCTGCCCTGGAACAGCTGCCTATCCCTGGGCGACAGAACCAGTGAGGCCTGGGTGGAGGTCTGGAGGGTGTGGGGCAAGGAAGTGGAAAGCTTGGAAGGGAGGGTCCCCCCTGCTGAAGGATCCTTTTAGCTGCAGCCAGGGAGATCCTTCTGTGGTCACACACACACACACACATTGCACTTCTCCCATGGTGACAGGAGCAGCTTCCTCTTTCTCACACACACCGGGCCAATATCAATACGCCCACATTGTGTTTGATCTGCGTTGGGCCCATACGCACAGCCATGGCGGCTCTCAGTTTTTTAGCAGAATCACTGCCGAACGTTGCGCCTAATGAAGAACAACTCCCTTAGCTCCAGAGCTACAGAAACCACCAAGCTAATTTGCCATGATTCACGTAAACGCAACATTCAACATTAGTGTTTTTGAGTGAATTAGCAGGGCTCATGCACGAGACATCGGGACGTTAGGGCATTTAAAATGACCATACATCACTTAGAACCCACCCAGAGTCACACAGTACATTCCGTGTCAATAAATCCTGGATTTGCGCTTCAATGGTGAAATGATGTTTACAGGCACGTTTGAGCTTGACGCACAGCACAGATGGCAGTGAAAAATGTAGGTGCTTCCACAGAGTGGTTTCTTAGAAAAATCCCACCATGCGGTTGTGGTTTGGTCTTCTGGGAAGTCGCTGAAAAGTATGCCGTGCATGGTACTCACTGGTCCTGACTGCTGGACTGTCCTGGATGCCAAAAGAAAATGTCTCTCTGCTTTGCGATAGATGCTGACGATGATGACGAAGGCGACGACCACGGAGCACTGTTTCATGGTTACTGATTGGTCACGGGGCTTGGTCAGCGGAGCAGAGGTGTAAGATGGCGTGACCACTGTGATTAGGAACAGGTGGAAGGTGGGAAGGCCTGGTTTTCAGTACTGACACGCATGCAACACACTGTGCTGATTATAGAATATAATATAGTGAAGATATATAGAGTGACAGATGCAGAGGCAACCGAATAAAGAGGTTCCATATCGATTAGGGGCAAAATAATCAAAGAAAAAGTATCAAGAAAATTTATTACAATAACAATTTTAATAATCTACCTACATGTACACTAAGCTTGAATGGGTGTTTAAATTAAATTGCTTGCTGAATAAAAATGCAAGTAATTCTAATATTAACTGCAATGTCAGAAAGAAAGCAAATAATTTAAGACTGCACCTGGCGCTGTCAGTTATGACCTCTGAATCTGACCTTGAAAAACTCCTTAAGGTCATGGGCTAACCTTGACTTCAGGGCACTTAGTGTCCTAATATACAGGGTTCATACAGCTTTTTAAGAGCAAATGTCAAGCACTTTCAAGGTACCTAAACCAAACATTTCCAGACTCTGGAGGCCTTCATCATCACATCTAAATTGCTACTATAAATGCCATGAGACAACAAACAAGCATGGCGACGGGATCGTTTCATTTCAAATATTAAAATATTTTTGGTTTTCCTGAGTGATTGTGTAAAAGAAACACCAGATTATGTTGAAAATCAAGCTCTTCTCAACGACTGTATTCGAATTCAAGCATATTCACAACCTTGAAAACCTAACGGTTAAACTTAAGCAATTTCCAAAAAACCTTCAAGACTTTGTATGAACCCTGAATATACGTTCTCACGTGTGAGGATTTTCTGCATTTTTTCTGGTTCCTGTCATTGTAAACTGAATATATTTGGGTTTTAGTCTGTTGGTCTGACCATTACAAAGCCACACCACTAATAAGCCTCTTCCACGCCAGCACCTGTTGTCAATAAACTAAAGATTAACAGGGGGTCCCTGCTTTGGAACACCACCAAAGTTACTCTCATTTAAGAGCCCATGCTGGTCACAGGAATTTGTTTCATTCTCCTCCAGGGAGGATAATGATAAGACAAACATGTGACATGTGATTTCATCTTCTTTCATGATCTTTCTTCCTCCTTCAATCTCATCTTTCTTTAGCCACATCATGCCCTTCTATCTCCTCTTCCCTTCCAAAACCGCTGCGCCACCTCGGCCGAGGACTGACAAAACGTTTTCCAGATGACAGTCAGCTGGCAGGTTGTCCGTCCTCTCATCCCTCCCGCTCTTTTTATTCGACTCAACCCAGTATTAAAATGATGGCACGATCCAACTTCATATGAGGACATATGAGATTTGCAATTAGGCATCGGTTCATTTGATTGTGAAATCTAATAACGGCAAACAAATTGGGTACCTCCTGCTGCAGCTGTAAAAACGCTGAATACGTTTTCCTTTTTTTTTATACATTTTGATAAATTGTGTTTCATAAAAATGACTCTCGTGCTCAATGTGACCAAAAACGCTTTTGTTAAGCAGCTTTCAGTGGGACGAAAGAGGCATTTAACGTAATTAGTGATAGCGTTGGATCTATAGTATAAATCTAAGTATGGTACTAGCATCCATTTAAATTCCAGCATTTCCGTTCTTGCTGTTTCCTGCCCATTAAAAGAAAAGACCCACAGACTCACAGCTCAGTCCTACATCGACTGTGGTTTAGTCCGGCAGTTTGTTTTCACAGAGATCTGAATGGGGCGGTGAGGTCTCTGGGAGGAGGCCATGAAAAGCTGCAAAATGTTTGTAATCACATTTAATTGGAGGGAGTCTGACACGGGCAGAGAAAGTCCAGCCATGTTGGGCTGTAAAGGAGAAGCGCTGGGAGATACCATCTGTGAGAACCTCCCTGCGACGTTAGCCGGCTGGGGCCAGAGATAACCCTTCACGCCGACCCCTGCAGGATCTTAGCCATCACACACAGGCTGTGTCTGAATGTCTTTGTATGGGTGTGCGTATGCAGCATAAAACAATAAAACAAAAATATATAATACAGGTGCATAAGCAGGGGTCAGATTGGAGAGTGAGGTGTATATACGCAGGGCTTTGACACTGGAGTTTTGTTAATGCAAAGGAGACAGGGTTCAAATAAGAGTAATTGTCTTTCCCAAAAGTTGAAAGGCTCCATATTCCAATCCTATTTGCGTATTTAAAAGACTTTTGGAAATATTGTTTGGACAAGTGTAGATGCTTGATTACAGTTTTTGGTTATTTCACCTGAGATATTTTTGTTCTTTTCTTATCGGTTTGAAGTGGACTCGTAGGCAGGCCTACGTCTTGGTGAAGCAGATAAGCTGAGTTATGAAGAGTTAAACTCTTAACAAACAATAAAACAAACGATATATTTAGTCTTGAGGACTTAACGTTACAGAGAAATACATAAGGTTGGTTTTCAGGTGCTTTAAAGTACAGTGCAAAGGTAGAGTTTGTCATCGGCCTTCTTTACATTTCTTTTTTAGGAGACTATATATATATATATATATATATATATATATATATATAAAAAACACTAAAATGTTATTAACAAAAGTTTGTAAAGGACAAGATGCATTTGTGATGTAGCACGTGACTCATCCTCAGATTTCAAACTAACGACGAGAACCTTTACATTTTTAACACCTTGAGAGACCATCGCTGAAATCATTCAATAGTAATGCAACAAGCAGCCACTTCCGCTGGGCTATTCCTAGGTTTAAATTACCTCCTACGCCACTGATCGTATATTAAATGTACGACTCAAGCCCGTCAGACCGCACAGTGAGCGTGCTTGTGCATTTGAATGAACGTGTGATCGTTAATCCGTACAGACAGCCTGCCACGAGCCTCTCGTCTGATTCGGCTTGACTTTGTGACTCTGCCGTTCGCCATTGTTACCCCTATTTATGTCTCTCTCCAATTAGGCATCTGGAGACGATCTGCGCCCTGCGTGTTTGTGTGTCGTTGCGTGTGCGCGTCTATCAAAATGCTGACAGCGGGGTTTTCAGCCACAGCAGGCAGGGTTGAAAAGTGGGATGCTGGTAGCAGAACGGCAGAGAGAGAGAGCTTCCCATCTTTAGTGGTTCCACAGTGAGTCAGGTTGGTTACTTTGGTCGCGTTTGAAGAGAACGATGAAAGATCGTTGGATGACTTCGCTGGTTAGTGGTCAACTGAAGGTGATTTACGCCGCCTTTTCCCATCGCTACCCCCCTCCTTTTGAGGCGTGTGCGTTTGTGCACTTTCCAGTCGACAGTTCACTTGCTTAATCATTTGTTTCCGTTTTCATATTATTAGCATGTGGCAATGTCAGCTGCGGGTGCCAAACCAGCGTTCTCACAACGTTACATTGGGATTGTGTAAGAACTGCTGCAGCGGCGAGCGCCAGAGGACGAAGGTCAGCGGCCGCAGCTGTCCGCATGTCCTCACCCGGGAAGCAACCATGACTTCACCGCGGGCGCCGGTTCCAACTTTGCTGCAAGAATGAGCCGTGCACTTTGCAGTTTAGCACTCGGCAGACCTCAGAGGTCTGCTGAAATGTTGTCTTGTGTTATGTTGTTTTTATTATCCTATTGGGGGTCTTTTTGAATCCGTGTCTCTGGCATGGCACGGCTTGGACACGCTCTTAACAGCGTGTTGAGTAATTGAAGTTGTGTGAATGACTCGGAGCACTCTGCCAGACGGGTGGTTCCATTCCTCCAAACTGACTTCAAAATATTATCGAATTCTTTCTGCACCAGTAGCCAAACTGCACTCTGAATACCTCTTGCCGCCAGCGTAGCTTTTGAATATCAGATATGTCCTCTCCACTCCAGCATATCATTGAAGATACATCCTTATATACCTCCGCCTCTCATTCCTCTCCTCCCTGCCCTTCCCTCCCTCCACCCTGGACTCTGTGATACTGTCCAGAGGCTGCACTCTGTTTTTTCTCACCTCCCTTTAATGGCTTCTGATGCTCCCCGGCTTCCAGGATCGTGTTCCCACCCCTCTAATACCCCCTGGACGAATGGCAGAATTAGCTAAACACACCCGTTTGGATTCCTTCCTGGACAACCACACCAAGCTGTAATGCTTGAACATTCTACTTCAATTAAATGTGGTAGGTTATTCCCCATGTGTCACCACATCAGCATTGAAATGTGACAAAAGAAGAAACATGAAACCACAATGCTGTATCTTTGGATGGGGATGTTTGGGTGCTTTCTCTCGCAGGGGTTACTTCATCAGCTCACTGGCCGCCTGTCCATCAGCGTGGCAACCTTTGACTCTGACTTTATTTTGCGCTAAGTGGGTGTTTGCCAGCTGCTGCGGAGCTCTGTGTGGGTGTGGTTGTGGCATTCTCTGCACTTTCAAAGGGCAAAAACATGATAGATACATAAAAAAGTTGATAAGACACCTAAATTGTGGGCTCTTTCATTGGGACCAAGCTGTTTGTGTTTTCCCGAGGCCAGGTGATGGGGAGGAGGATGTCGTGCCGTGGTCACTTGTCTACAGGAGCGTGCAGGATTCCGTGGAGAGAGAAAAAAAAAAAGAGCACTTCCCGTTGTTGTGTGTCTGGGTCTGGCTGAGTTACAGTGCAGTAGACAGTGGAGGGCGTGGTTTAGAGAGGACACTTGTGACAAGTGCTGCATCTTTCAACACACTCGAAGTGTGTATGCACGTGTGTCTGACAATGACGGATGACAGGAAGTAGCCAGCGCCCAGGGCAAACTGTGTCACACTGCCGCTGCGAAACCCTGACACACTCATGTGCTAATCCCACCAACCCACAAGCTCCACACACTCTGGTCACAGATAAATCATTGTGAGCGGCCCAAAAGGATGGCAAGTGTTTGGTGAAGTAGGTCAGTGCCTCGGGGTGGCGGCGGTCAGTCTGCCAACACAGCACCACAATTATCAGAGCAGTCCAAATTTGTTAAATCTGAATACACATGGGTGTGCGAAAATAAAGGAAAATTCCACAAAAAACTATTGTTTGTATACATATACATGTTGTATCAAGTATGTTGAAATCACAGGTTCAGGGGGCCGTAAGAAAAGTAAATCACAACACATACTCAACAATTATCTTGTGAATAAGTGTGTCCGTTCTGATTACTCTAGGTCTATGACTGTAACAGCATTTCAATTCTAATCCAAATGGCAGGAGGAGAAAACACGCCAGCATCCTGCCTCCAGTGAAAGCGGCTTATTGAATATCTGGTGTCAGCTGTTATGACCTTCAGCTTTACTCATTGTCATCCTTTGACCTTGTTGTGCTGAGTAACTGATCTCTGGGCGGCTGTTTGAATGATCGCATGGCACTGCTCTGTGTCAGCGAGCACGAGCTGTATGCAACGCACACACACACACACACACAGCTCTATCTCAGGACGTGCCACACGGGAGTACAACAGCACACACAGTGACCCCAGACATGCATTCATTATCTCATTACATACAGTACAAACCAAACATCAGAGCTGCAGCATGGTTCATGTCAGCAAGACATTTAACATCAACAATGAAACTGGCTCGCACTCTGCATGTGTCTTTATCAGCTCTGTGACGTGCCGTGGCGTTTCAGGATCAGCCGAGTCCCTCTTTTACCCTCTTGAACACGTCAGGATGCGTTTGTGGATGTAGCTCTGACAAAGTCCTGTCTTTGGAAGTTTGCAGCAGCAAGACGAACGTCATATAAAACCCCAATAAGGAGAAGAGGGATCATGTTTTGTTATTATTTGACAGGATATTTGCATGGGTTACTAAATTATGTGGCTTTATATGCAGATGTGCACATTCGAGTGAATGAGTTCACAAAGTTAAATTCATAATTCATAGGATTTCAGCCCTAAAATGAAAGATTTTATTAGAAAATGTGTTTTAATAATATACTGTATGTCCCAGACTTGCAGCAGAGAAGGAGCAGCCGGCATATTTGTTTGCACGTTGTTGCACAATTTCATTGTAAAACCCAGATATCCTACATCAATGAACAGCACGCCAAACGCTCATGTTAAAGAAAGGTATACCCATGTATGTCATTCTTCATTTTGGGATCTACAGTTTAACTTCCTGTGAGTGGTAGCCATTAGCAGCCAGTGATCATGTCGGATGCTTGAATTTCATTTGAGCAAGTAGGTTGAGGACATGCAGCCCTCTTTATGATTTATGCATGTTTTTTTTAAACAAGTAAAAAGTGCAACTTTAAGCCTTTGACGAGATGGATTTCTTTTTTACTTCTTAGCGGTGAAAAATTGCACTTTTTTCATTTTTACACCAGAGGCTTTAAAAGAGTGACAGATTTTAAAGTTTTTTAGGATGCTACCCTTGAATACAAGAAAAACCTGAAGGGGCTCAGTACAGAAACATCACTGGCTTGTGAAGGTATATTTTTGCAGGAAGGCTGAAAAAGCAACGTCATTACATCCACACACACCCTGTAGGTGGAAAAACTGAGAATTTACCACATGCTTTTTGAATCCTAACTCTTTACAGTAAATGCCAGGGAAATAAAATCATCTGTGCATACTCTGAAGTGATACACTGTGATCCAGAGCGAGTCCACAGCACTTGTGCTCTGGATCTTGACGGGTATCGTCTAAGGATTAAAGTATCTGCTAAAGTGAAATCTATCGCTCAAAATGATTCAAATGGCCTTCCCTTATGTCTGCCTGCTCCTGACCTGCCGGTCCTCTTCCTTTCACATCCCTTTATTCATGCCTTTCGAATAAAGTGCAACTACGTTTCCCCTCACCTCACTCTCATCTGCTTTCACAGACAATGCATGAGTGTTCAGCGGCTGGAATGTGTTTTTTGTGACCCATATTCTTAAACAGAAAGTGTGCGTAAGATGAGCGGTGAGGGCAAAGCTGCAGACTTGTCCACGCTCACATCCTTTTCCAAAACTCGCTCTCCTTCCCCCTCCGTCCCTCTCCCCTCTGACTTTCTCCCGTACCTCAATCGTTTTTGACCTGCGCTCTCCCACTGCCATATTCCTGTCAATTTTCCTGCGCAGCAGGAAATCTAATCAAGCAGGGAGTGTCCTGACAGATTGCTGAGGGTGAGAGGTTAGTTGTAGCTGGCACTGGTAAAACCTCACAAGACTGAATGTGTTTAGAATGGAAGAGGTGTGTTTACACTGGACACTATGTTTCATTTTTCCAAGAAAAGACAGATGTCCACAGTTGATATTTCCCAGCAAAGTCTTGCTTCAACTCTCCTACAGTTGGGTGCTGGGGAATTTGGGTGTTTTATTTCTTTACAGCTTGGCCCACATTGTCATTGTTTCATTATTATAGGATTTTAACTAAACTGACTAAACTATATTATTGCTATATTTTGGGGATGAATGGATCCAACCGGGGGATGGAGCATGAGCGGTCAGGCAAACCGGCGGTTAAAAAACCAGCATTAAAATTGCTACCCAGATCAGATGCTGCCGACCCAGTGGTTTCTGACTTGGCATTTACATGCACACAATTCTTCTTTGTAATGAGCCAAACAAATCTGTCTCAACGGAGTCCTCCATCTTGATGAAAGTGCAGCTCTGAATCACTTGAGTCCGTCTTCAACAAGTCAGAAAGGTTGGGATCCATCTCGCTAAACTCTACTTTTATTGAAACGCGTCAACGCTTGTGTCCTGCTGCAAAAAACACGAGCGTCACGCAAACGCATGATCGTATATATGTGTGTACAATAGATGTGTGTTTCTATTATAAGTCTCTGTGTCCATCTTGTACATGCTTTTCTAATGTACTATGTGCTTTTTATTGCTTGTATCCTCCTCCGTCCCATTCAGGCCCTGACAGTGATTCCTCCCTGTCTGTCGGCAAAGCTCCATTAATTGTTACGACATACAACTCCTACACGCACACACATATAAAAACTCCTCTGTCAGCACCTTTGATTAAGGCTTACATGTTTGGGGGCGGACATAGATGTGAAATTCCTAGAAGTACATCCAACTCAAACTTCAATGGCTCTTTCCTAATAAACAAGCCACAGAGTGAATGGGAAACATTGTTACGTCCTGGCTAAAATTATGTCAGTTAAACACTAACATGACTGTGGCTGGCTGAGCTTATATTACTTATGACACATTCAGTTGTGATTATTTAGTTTTCCCCCCTCTACATACTCTGAACAAACCTGAGAAACATGTGCAGTCATATTAGAAGTTGATGATTACATTTTAGTATTGCCCCATGTTGAGAGGGGTTTAACTGACAGAGCCGCAGCACTTCAAATCTTGTTCAGTCTACGTCTCTCGGTTCTACGTTCATATCTGATCCGACCAAAACAAAGTGCTGAGCCAGACAGTCAGTCAGTGAGGTCAGTTCACACGGTGTGAAAGGATGCAGACAGAAACTGGAAATAAGTAAAAGTAGCAATACTGCAGTGTAAAATACAGTAAAGGTCAAACGTATTATCATCAAAATAAAGCACCAAGAGGGAAAGTACTCATTATGCAGAATGCTGTATTTCAGAATCATATATATTATATTACTGGTGCATTAATGAATCACTTTAATGTTGCAGCTAATTTTAACATTTAGCTTTAATACACCGAACCTGCAAATTAAAGCAAAAAGTCCAATCTTTGCCACCAAATTGTTGTGGAGTTGAAGTATAACGTAGCATAAAATGGAAATACTCAAGTAAAGTACCCCAGAATTGTACTGTAAAAATACTCAATTACACTCCACCACTGGGTAGGTTAGAGGCTTGCGTTAAGTGGTGGAAAATAGGGGGAGAGTATTGGGAGAGGAAGAAAAAGGATACGCACACATGTGTGACCTTTTCTTCACTGGCTCTACTCTCTGCCGCTAATCTGTTCTCCAGACATGACAGAGAGACAAAGGAAAAGACGAAAAACAGAGAGATGGAGGGAGGAAAAGTTAGACTGAGGGGAGATATTGCACTCCTGAAGGACCGGGCACATATGCTGTTTGATTAAAGACGTGGTTTATTTATTTTTTTGCCTTATTTTTAAAAAGGTATACCCCAAGCAAGTGCATCCAAAAACAGCAGCCGTTCCTAGTTTTTAACACTTTTCCATTTTGGCCATTTCGAGCACACAACCAGGTATTTTAAGTGCTCTTGCTCAACACTGCTGTGACTCGCAGAACCAGCAAGCTTCCCACTTAGAGGTGGCCTCCCTGACGTTCTCCCTGGTGAGAAAACCAACATGAATATGCAGAAAAGCGTTCTGCGTGCGACCAGGTCTGCAGAAAGTTTATATACTGTGGCCATGGGCTGGCACCAGATGATGTGTGTGGGAAACACCAGACTAATCCTGTGGGACGAGCTGTCTGTCTCAGTGTGTAACATGAGCGATATCGGACTGCTGCTGTATTCCCAGTAAAGGCTGGGAAAAAGTGTGTGCTCCAGTACACAACTGTGTGTGTTTTCTTGTCTCTGTGTGTGTTCAGGGCGGTGTGGGATTTGAGAATACCTGTCATCAGTCCGTCTGCAGGGGAATGGCTTCTCCCAGTCGGGGGGGGGGGGTTTCTAAAGACACAACAAAAAAAGGTTCAAAGCGAGAACTTGCTGACAGTGCACTTGGTGTTTAGGTATGTCTTTAACTACCTGTGTGTCCGGTTCATAATCCATCTCTCAAACAAAAACACGTCTTCTCTGCTTGTAACCTACCAATTTTCTTTGACAAAGTGCTAGAGCCCCAAAGCCTCTCGCAGTCGTCCAGCCATCCCAGTTTGGTTCCTTGTCAAAGTCGCTCACATCCTCACGCTTAACCCATTTCTCCTGCTTCAACACATCAACTTGGAGGAGAAAATGTTCACTTGCTGCCTAATATATCCCCCCCACTGACAGGTGCCATTGTAACGACATAATCAATGTTCTTCACGTCACCTGTCAGTGCTCACAAACGTATGGCTGATCGTTGTATATATAATATTTATACCGTATATAAGGATAAGGCCAGCAGCCTGTTAGCTTAGTTTGGCTTAGCATAAAGTCAGGAAACAGCTGGGGAAATAACTAGACTGGCTCTGTCTGATGGTAACGAAATCGACCTACCAGCAACTCTACAGCTCACAACTGAACGTGTAAAGGAAATGACTGCTTCTGTCCAAGAAACAGTCCCACACATAAACCCCTGTGAAACCACAATTGGTCATTTCTACACTCGTTTCCTTATGTTATGATTAAAAACAAAAATTGGCTGGATTATGTTTCATACAAAACATATTTGCTAATGCAGTTACGTTGTATATGAATAATACTTGAAGGAGACAGGGGGGCTCAGGCCATACATTGTATTTTGCTCCTAACGTCTGGGTGTTACAGCTTCCTCTGGCGTCTCTCTAGTGCAGAAACATTGGCTGCTTGATTGACGGCCACAGTATTAAATCAGCAGATGGATATTATTTGAGAGTTTTAAGTGACTTCAACTAAACTCTCTGGAGTGTTAGTTGGAGGAGTTTGGGGGATTCCACGAGGGTAGCTGGCTTCTTACTGCAGCTGCTCTCTTACTTAACGCTGTCTGGCCGACCAAGATGTCCTGGTGTCTCCCAGCTCTTTGGCTCACTTAACCCCAACTCCATCGTGTTTGCCCACAATTTATTTTCTTTCTTGGATACCTCTCATTTAGCACGATCTTTACTCTCAGCGGCGCTAGCCCTGTCAAATAAAAAGCCTAGTGAATATAAAAAAATCATTTCTCTCTGTTCTCTATTTCTGCCATCCCTGTCGCTGCTCTTTAAATTTAAAAAATTGTTTTCTCTCTTTATTTCAGTCTCCGTTGCTTTCGACATATCTCGACTACAAACCACTAAGCTACATGTCTATTCTGCTGGGTGCTGAGCTGGAAATCCTCATCGTCGTGGGTCAGTTGAGAGTCTCTTTCCAGCTTTCCCACAGCACACTAAACTATGTTTTCTACTTGCTGTCAGCGGTGCATAGAAACACCTCAGAAGCTTACTGTATTTATGTACGCCGTGTGCACATATAGTTTATTTTGTGTGTCTGTAATGGAGACGAGGCAGCGACATTGTTTTATTGGCACTGTAGCAGTGCATGGGTTGAGTTTCCGGTGTCTCCTTTTTCTTTGCACACCTCCGCTAGATAGCCAAGAGGGGAGCAGGGGTCTCTGTCCGAGGCACCGAGCCAGCAGCTGGATAAACAGCCGTGGTCTGTGGCGTGAGAGTAGGAGTGCTTTTGACTGATGGCTCCTCGGCTAGTGGATCCCTTAATCAGCACGCGGCTGACTCACTCGCCTGCGTAGGACTGACTGTCAGCATCTTCATTAGCTGCACCCACACGGCCGATGCAAAACTGCGCATCAACTTATTTGAATAAGTAGCTCAAATATGTTGCGATGTGGACACTGAGTTTTCTGGGGGAATAATGTTGGTGCAGTTGCTGTTGACTCCAGTGGAAAACTATGGAGAAAAAAAAAGGAACCTGCATTACATTGACTGATAATGTTTTTTGTACATTCAACGGCAAAATGTAAATGTCTTAGGTCGAGACAACTGGCAGTCAGGTAGGTCAGCTGATAGGAAATCCCAGTAGGAGACAATCTGGCAGAAGACTGGTGAGTAACGTGAGTGACAGGTGTGCTGGCAGATGAAACTCAAGTGGTGACTTCGTGAAAGAAAATTTTCTCAAAATGGTTGACTCCTTTCGAATCACAATTGGAATCGAATGTTCAACTTCTTTTGGGGCCGACTTTTTATTTACAACAACAACCTGAGACCAAATGTGTAATTCGTGTACCAAATCTGATACTCTTTTTCTAAATGTTGTGAGAAAAACACGTTTGTATTTTTAAATTAAGCAAAGTATAGAATATAAGTATTGTTTTGGTGTCTGTTCTCTGGTGTAGCATTAAAAATTTAAATTATAGCAAAGAAAGTATTCCCAGCTCTGTTTCAGTTGAGATGATGCTTTCGTGGTGCTCATTTCTAAATAAATTTTAATTTAAACAAATTACAAACTATAAATAATTACGTCGTCATGTGTTGACTGTCATGTGCCTTGTACATGAGGGGTATTTATAAGCAGCAGGATTCCTAATGGGAGGAACGGAGGCTCAATAGGGGGCCCACAACTAATTTCCGGCCTGGGGCCCCCAGCAGGTTACTTTGGTCCTGCTCTCAAAGCCCAACAACTGTTTATAATTACAACATAAAGTACATTAATTACAGATATCTGAAATGCCAGTGCTGTGAGTTCCACTTGAAAGCTTTTACCACAGGGGTTTTACTTAATACGCTGGTTTGCAGGAAAAAGTTCATCAGGAAAATTCCATTTCAAATCCTCTGACAGTAATAAAGAAAACCTGGGACACAGGTGGCGTCTTCAAACTGCACCAAAGCCCCATTCTAAACTACACAAATCTCCACATTAAAAACCACATATTTGGCTTTACGTGAATTGCTCCACTGTTACCGTTTTTCCCTTTTTCCTCCCGGCTACCAGCTCGCTCTTTGCCCTCCCTAAAACGTTGTGAAATATTTCCGAGCGGACGTAAACTCACTCATCATTACATATGTTTCCACTACCTGACCTAAACCATTTTGTTTAAGCAGATGTCCTGCTTTGGTCAAACTGTAATATAATCAAAAGAGTGTAATAAAAAGAATAAAGTGATCCTAGTTCTTTGATCTTCAATGGGCTTTTACGGACACCAGTGTGCTGTTATTTTAAAAGCCTCCCTCCTTTCGCCTTGCATACGAGGCAGACGTCCTCCTGAGGTGTGAAGCAGCAGCTCTTTCTTCACTAGCGAGACACAATCCTTGAGTCCTGCAATTAACCAACGCTGATATTTGGCTCGGCTGATGAGCCCTTTCTGGTCATTTTTACCACCTGGAATCCACTGCTCCTCTTGTTGGTCAGTGGCAGACAGGCCTCTGAGGAATGCACTGTTTTTCAAGGTGCTCCGGAAGCCAGAAGCTGCCGTACTTGACAGTTAGCCACTGCTGTGTTGGTGCCACCTACGTACACACACACACACGCTAATAAGCTGTTTCCATGCTCTCGCCCTGGTATTACTGGGAGTTTGCGTGGAGCCGGGCAAGGTAGGCACCGCACATTATGGCAAGAAAGACAGAGAGGACCAGTGTGGTATAAGATGAGGTAACGGATCTTCACCAGTTCCAGTAAACATGCGTTGTTAAACGACATGGATTGTTTAAATGACCTTGCACTAATCTCTAGATATTTCCTTATTGCACTCAGGTGCCTGGGTACATTACGCACTTACATACAGTATAGCATTTAGTAGGCATGTAGAGGTTTCCTGACACGAAGGGCCGGAGGGGGTGGAGGGGTCCACTGAGTCTCTTGTGCCCATGGCCCTCTTAAGCCACATCCTGTAAGACAGGACGTCCACTCTGCACAGGAAATCACCCTGATTGATTGTTCCCTGTTAACAGAGAGCGGAGCAGTGGGAGGGCATTGGAGGAAGTGGTGGGTGAAAACGGGACATTTTGCACAATGGGTGTCAGTGTGTGAGGTGGGAATGTGCGTGCATTTCTACTGTACTTTTTGTCCCATTTGTTAGCTAGCGTAATGACTCAAACACTACTACTTCTCTCACTATTTTGATGCAGAGCAGATGCAGACGAACTAGCAAACATACTAATACATGTTGAAGCCCATTTAGCCATGGCGGACATTTGCACGGTCACAGTGCTAGTTTTCTATTTGATGGTCCAGTTGGATTCATGGTGGTTGCAATGGAATTCAATTTTAAGCCCTCCTGCAGCATAACAGTCCACCTCTCCGTTGTTCATCCGTATGCTAACGTGCCATGCTTTCACCAATAATACACTGCTGTGGTCTCAGTGCTCACGTACACCTGAGGAGGCAAATGCATCAGTTTCTTCCTGCTCTTCCAAAACCAATCCATCCGAGCTAAACTCATTGATTAACCTCATGCTGCTCATTCAGGCAAAATGGAAAGACATTGGGGGAAGTTGAAAAGAAAACATTTCACAAGACAAAACATACAGTCTTTAAATAATTCTTTCACTATTCTCTAGGTTTTCCTCCACACAGGGTTAAAAGATGGTGTCCTGTTTTGCCCCTAATAATAATCTTCCACTTTCCCTTGCTGGGCTGGGAAGTGTCCAGAACCACCCTGAGAACTGAAAATGATACCACAGTGACTAATAACTGAAGATCGCAAGTGTGAGTGCATGTGTGCATGTGGGCAGCCTCCCGCAGGACAAAGCCAAAATCACCAGGTGCGTAAAACAGAAATGTTTATCCGAATAGACCCTGACGGCTGAGTGAATCCGAATGCACAGAGGAAGCAATTAATGATTAAAAAACAAAAGGAAGACTGTTACACCACTTCTCAGAGAGCTTTCCAGTTTCCTTTTTTATACTTTTAAACTAACTGCTGACCAAATAGTTATGTTACAAGTTATGCAACTGGTTCAAAGCAACATCTGGACTAAATACACCTTGAGGTCGAGGTCCTTCACACTGCCTGGCGCCTGATCTTGACATTAACCCCGACATTGACATTTGACTTTTAGATCTTTACGGTTTGGCTGGAGCTGGCTGGACAGCATCCCGGGCATGTGACGCCGGTTTCTTTTCAAAGAGCAGTTCGTTTGTTGGCAGGGATGGGTGTTATTAACAGCAGGAAGCCAATAGGAACAAAGCAGAGTGATTGGACATGGTCTGCTGTCACCTGTCATAAATAAATACCTCAGTGTGGCCATTTAAAGGGACAGTTCGTTGTGTGCACACTTTGTCCACGTAATTCCACAGTAAATAATCTTCTTTCTTGGTTACCAGCAAATTAACATAATTATACAGTACGTGTGAATGGTATGCATGAGTTGTATGTGAATCTGACATCTAGTGGGTGAAGAATATCGACGCTGCTTTTGCCTATCTCTTGGGACACCCACTCGCTGTGGACGCAGCATTAATCTTGTGGCCCACATGTGCATTAAGTTTGTCCCGCTGCTGTAAGCGCAGCAACTGCAGGGTGATCTCACTCTTGGTGCATGACTTTGAAACACCCACCTCAAAGCCAGCATTAAAATACCAGGGTGATGTGGAAAATCCTGAGGTGTCAGGGCCTTTAAGGTCTCACTTTACTTCCTGAAACCAATTAAATGGGTCCAAACTGAAATGTCAACAGAAAGAGCTTAACCCAGGATTATCTCCAGGTTGCTGTGATGAGCTCAAACGCAGTTAGCGATGCTCACACACTGTTTCTGTCTACGTATTAGTGTCAGCCAAAAGTGAAAAATATCTTGCTGGTACAGTAAATGCGTAAGCTTCCAGGTGACATTAAAGAAACAACTTAATGGTCTTTGTGACATTATATTTCTGCTGAAATCTTGAGTCGCAATGTGCGTAAAGCATTGCCAATAAAGTTTTATAGTGATTGTGCTGGGCATTTAAGCGGCTGCAGCCCATTTCCGCAGAGGACAAGAAAATAGAAACTATTAAAATTTATAAATAATAAATGTAAAAATACTCATGGTAAGTCATGGAATGTTAAAAAACTTTAAGTACTTCCATAAAGCTGTAAGTGTCAGCCTGTAGAGACTTTCGCTCATGTTTTTTTAATTTATTCTACTTTTTCCTTTCTAGGAACTATGGGACAGAACCTTCTGGGCTTCTGACAAACTGGAGGGGTGCCGATAGCATGATGTATTACAAAAATAGACCCATTAGTCAACTTCCCAGCTTGTGCTGAAAACATATGCCCGAGTTTAATACACATTTCTAATGAAAACTTTCCCAGGGTTTTCTGTGTAAAGAATACCCTGAACCCCTCCACCACCAACTCCATGTGATGCATGATCGATAGCAGAGGAAGCAGAGTTCAAAGGTCACAGGTGTACAGACAAATGGACGACACACCGGCTCTGAGATTCAGTTTATCAGTGATACTATTTGTGCTCAACAAGACAGGCGAACAGGCTCCATACGGGCTGCCCACTGCTGAATTCCTCACACCAAAACACTCAGACTGTCCCGTAGGTCTTAGTGGCAATAAACTGCTGGAGAAATAAACTGAAATGAACAGTCGCTGTAGAGAATCTTAAACGGCATGACAGCATCAAATTCAAGATGTATTAGTAATCCACGTCCACCAACACACACCCTCCGTTTGCTCAGAAAGGGGCTGTTCACCCTTTCTGAGCGGCACTGAAAGCGTCAGCGGCGCAGAGGAAGCTAACGTTTGAGTGCTCAGAACAAGGGTCTGGAGGCATTTCTACTTTTTGGTTTCAATTTAGAGTTTCATTTGTGTGTTTATTTCTGACACTCACGGGACATTCCCTGGCAGTGAGAAGCTGGCGAATCTGCGGGGAAATTACACCTAGTGGTTTGTTGTGTTAATAGATCTCGTGGCCCAGTTTCTCAGGGCGCAAACTGTGTGGTCCGTCGTCTCAGCTCCTCTTGTCAGGTGTGGGCTGTGGCGTTATTTGTTACCATTCCAACCCCATCGCTCTAGTGTTTCCTGGAGGAATGTAGCGGGCTCCCTGTGATTTTCATGAAACGGTGAGTTTTAGCCACTATTGTTATCACCGGTGAGCAATATTCCCATGATGACGATGTAAGTCGTAAAAAAGAAAAGTAACTACTTACTGTCATGCAATTGTAATTACTGCCATTAATGACATCAGCTGCTCCCATGTTCTGTGAGATTCTCCAGAACAGTCATGTTGTAACTTACTCGACAGAATTTGATACGTAAAAGTGACCCTTAAACCACTGCTGCTAACAAATGCGTTAGAGTCAGATGTGCCACTGTTGGCACTGCAGCGCTCAGAGAAAAAGCAGATCATTGTTGCTCTTTAATCAATTGCCAAACAAATGTTTTCATATCATAATGGTTCTGTTTGTCCCCATAATCCAATTAAGATGAATTAATGAGACTGTTTCTTAAAGAACACACACAGAACCACGGTAACTCTGGGGATCTCCTGACTTTCATCTAGCACCACCAGCACCACCTTTCAAATATTTAATCAAATATTTCCACCTCTACTCAACAGATTAGCACAGCATATTCTAAAACTTTGGTTTACTAACTAACGACTCGCCCTTCAGCCTCGGCTGCTCTTTGTGTTAAATTAGCAAGTAATAGCCTACTAACATTCTGTACTACTACTATGTACTACTGTGGGTTCCAGTGGTGTTGGTGCAGCATAAAGGTGGCTCTGTAAGCCAGGGTTGTTTTTAAGCTACTGCATTATGGCAGTTGTGACATGTTTAACCCCAGAGGACTCTGGAATAAATATCTCTTTTCATGGTGACATGTCAACCAGAACTGAAAAGTCTTTTTTTGGAAAATAACTTCATGATTACCCAAACAGAGTCTAAACACGCTGTTATGTCATTTTGCATATTTTACAGCCGAGTCAGTGCAGTGCAATGTTTGGACTTGGATGTCTATGAAGGTAATTATTGGTATTTGGGGTCTTGTAAGCTTCATGAAGGTACGGTTTTCCATATTTAAATGCCCTGCGGACGTGGCCCACCGCAGTGAATGAGCTGCATAAAAGTGGAAACAGCGTTAAATCCAAAGAGGTTGGTGTCCGAGCCAGCAGGTATGACAAACTTATCTTTAAGGTGTTTCCATTTGGGGCCGTGGTGTTACAATTTAATGTGTGTGTGTGTGTGTGTGTGTGATTGTCTAATGGGGGATGTACGGAAGTACCAGGAGGCGCAATTACACATTTATGAGAGGAACTGAATCTCCAGTCGCTACATTATTATCGCAGAACATTTCATGGGGGCAGACGCTCAGAGGACAAAAAGCTGCTCAGTAAGGGAGGGGGACGGAGTGGTTACACACACAGCGTGTATCCTGCACACAGGAAGAGCCCTCTTATGATTTAATGCCCCCTGTAAATAATCTGAATAAGTAGCCTGTTTACAGGGTCCAGATTGGCCTCCGAGCGGCTGCAAAGCTTTTCCACAGTGAGAAACTGGCTGCTTGTAAACTACAGCATCATAAACAAGCTAGCCAGCTAACATGGACAGCATTGTTGTCTGTCGGGCAGAGTGTATTTTTATCCTGGCAAAGTGCTCAACCCTGCATTTAGACTTGCAACCTGTCCAGGGTGTTTCCCTGCCGTTTGCCCAATGCATGCTGGGATACGTGACCCTTGTATAGGAACAAGTCATAAGAAACTGGAAGCATGAGGCATGGGTGGAAAGTGTTTACTAGGGCTGATGTTGATAATCCTTCCAGGAAGAAATTACTCCTCAATTAATCTACAGATACAGTTCCTGCGACCTTTACCATACTAAGGTTATGGAAGGATGGTGGTGTGTTGCTGGTCTTACAGTACAAACTAGGCTTATTCAAGCACCGTTTTCTAAGGCTAATAGCTAAGTAACGAGTTCCGCTTGCAAATATTCTGGAAGCATTGAACTGCATGACATAACAACCACAAGAGGTCCCTTTTCAAGAAAATGGAAACATAGGACATTTGAACAAATGAACTATACTGTCAAATTGACTCTATAGTGTTGAGTTGGACTCTCACAGCTAGAGCCTGGGTTCACGTCTTGTGAACGCAGGCCCCAGATATACTGCATTAAATAGTGACACAGAACTAGATGTTTTCCTTTCTCTTTCCTGCTGCTCCTCACATGTTGTGTTAAGCATTCAAAGCCGTAAAGTATCACATGACACATGTTCAAGCACCTCGTTGTTTTTTTATTCTGCGTCTGACAGAAGTCGGACCCTGATCCGAGGCCAGCGAAGGGGCTACCACTCAGATCTATGTGTGCCATCAGTGGGAGACATCTGCTGAGCGCGCAGAAAAGCAGCAGCAGGAGCAGAGTTCAGTGTTACAGCAGGAGAAGCTTTTCCCCTCGCAGCACCGGAAACTGAGCTTTCGGCCGACTCAGGCCGCACTGTGAGCTTGTGTTTTTGCGATTATGATTTTAAGCTGCGGTCATAAACATACCACCCCAAAGTGTTTTCCCTCCTACCCCATGAAATGCTTTCATCCTTGTTTTATCTGCTTCCTTCTCTCTTTTACTCTCTTTCTCTCTTCGTCTGCTCAACTATGGAGGTTGCAAGTGTTTGCAGCAAACAAGTAAAAAAAACACATAAATTACAAACACAAAGCTAAGGGCAAAACAGACGGAAACAAATGTGCAAACCTGAAATGTAAGAAAAACATTTGAAACATCATGTTGGGAAATATGTTACTTAACTTTGCCTTAATTGTTCATGAGGACGCTCTGTATTCTATGAAGTTATACGTTGCAAGTTTGCTTGAGACCAAACATCGACCAAAATAGAGTGAGTTAAGATCTTTTTTTTAAATCTTAGAAATGATCAGTGTTTTGAAGATTAAAAAGTCAAGTTTGGAAATAAATATTGTTTATATACAGGGTAAATAGTAGGTGACCTAATATGGATCTGGAATATGAATATATCCTTGTGAGACACCTTTATCAGCCATTGGCTGACTAAGTATTAACAGAAACCAGAGGGTTAGCTGGCCATTGCTTGCTTCACTTGTTTCTCTATGTGTAGAACCAAAGTCATAACTTTGGCTCCAATGCTCTGAGAACAGAAATATACATATTGTTACGTCCCCATTCGTGTGTCTAGGGGAGGAGAGGACGATAACAAACAAACGCATGATCTGAGCCACGATTGCTGCACCAAACCGGTATGGTTTGGGTAGTTGTAAAGGTGCG